>JACWBX010003746.1:27502-56163 GCA_014622435.1 Polypedilum pembai
ATTGACAATTATTCCACAAGATCCCGTTCTTTTCAGTGGTAGTTTAAGAATGAATATCGATCCTTTCAATTCTTATTCTGATGATGCTATTTGGACTGCTCTTAAACAATCACATTTAAAGACATTTGTTAAGGGACTCACAGATAGACTTGAACACAAAATCACAGAAGGAGGCGAAAATCTTTCAGTGGGTCAACGACAACTTGTGTGCCTCGCTAGAGCGTTATTACGTAAAACAAAAGTTTTGATTCTTGATGAAGCAACAGCAGCAATTGATTTCGAAACAGATGAGTTAATTCAAAAGACAATTAGAACGCAATTTAATGACTGCACTATTTTGACAATCGCACATCGACTAAATACAATCATGGACAGCGATCGAATAATAGTTTTAGATCAAGGAATGATAGCTGAATTTGACACACCTGAAGCATTACTTAATGATAGAAATTCAATTTTCTATGGCATGGTAAAAAAAGCTGGACTGCTTGATCATGAAAATATTGGTAATATTAAGGAAGTTGAAGAGAATGAAGATTTATAAAGAAACGTTATGAAAATATAAAATGTTTGACGTGTTTTAAATACAAGTAAAAAAGTTTGAGAAGCATAGAAAAGAAAATTGTTATTATCGGTTTATCATTAAAGCTTCTTTTAATTTTTCTTTTAAATTAAATTGTTATATTTATCGCATTTTAGAATGCAGAGAAAACATTCATTTGGATATTTTAAAATAAATGCTCATGAGAAAATCAAAATTATCAAACTATTTTACTGACCGCGGTCCGACCCTGAAATATATTTCAAAATTCTACTGCAATTTTCAATTACAGATATTTTATAACTTATCGAATATTGATCTTTTGTTAGTCCAACTGGAAAAAGTGGCGATTGAAAAATCGAAAATTTGAAAAAAATCTATGAATTTTCTACGTTTTTACACCCTTTCAAGGGGAAAATATATCTGACGAAAGATTTTAAAATGTCACTATTTTTTAGCTATTTTTCGTCATTGTTTGTATACAAAGATTTTGAAAAAAAGAAAATTGAATTTAAACGAGTTTTCCAGCACTTATACTTCTTAAATTACATTATTACAACACTAAAGAATTGTTCTGAATACATTAGAAGAGCTAAAATGATGAAATTGTTAAGAAAATCTGAATGAAATTTTTCTTTCGTTATTTTTCAGTTTTTTCGTCAGAGTTATTTTCCCCTTGACAAAAACTGACTTTTGCTCCTTAGTAATGCTTTTTTCTAAAAAGAAATCGTTGATTTTACGCTTCAAATGGTGATCGGGAATAACTCCACTTGGATTTTGTAAGTGGAGAAAATCCCAAAAAGTTAGTGAAGAAGTTCCCACTCGCTATAGGTAATGAAAATCCTTGATGGGGTTATTCCCGGTCACCAAAAATATTTGAAAATTTTCATTTTTTTAATAAAACGCAAAAGTTTTTAAGCCTATTTTAATATGAATTTTTGTAGCAGCTGTTAAAAATGATATTTATCGAAAAATTAATTTATCAATTTGTTATTAGGCTTAGACTTTTTCATGTTGAGAATTTTCAACTGAAAATTAGTTAACATGTAAAACAACGGGTGCGAACTATAACAAAATTGCAAAAACTTTTTTTAATACTTTTCATACAAAATAACATTTTTCAATGACTACTCTGTTTTGCTTATCAAGAGTTCTAACTTCTTGATATAAAACTAATAAATTTTAAGAGCATTAATCTCTGAAAGTAATAAAAATGGTCACTTAAAAAGTGGTATTTTTGGTACCAAAATGTAGGTAAATAAAATATACTATGAAATCCTGCAATACTGATCATTTATTTGCAGAAATAGTTCTATAATAAATGCTCAATAAAGATTTTTCCCAAGAAATGTTTGGAAAAATCATTGAAGATGATGAGGAGAAATTTTTCTCGATTCTCACGAATAAGAAAAACAAAATATTGTTTTTAAAACATTAATTTTATTTATATAATAAAGAGTTATGGTGTAAGAGTAGTGAAGTATAAAATAAGTTGTGGATTAATTTATCTATATTGATTTAGTCTAGATAAAAAAATAATTAACATTGAGCACTTGTGTACATGGTAATGAATTTTGTGTTTTATGAAGGTCTTATAATTTTTCAATAAACACTGATATGTGATAAAAATGTAATAAATTACTCCAATGAGTTTCCGAGTAACCAAAAATACGTTACGACTTTCCGTTAACTTGCCGCAGTAAACTAAAGGCATATAAACAGAAAGCGTAACGTATTTTTTGGTTTCTCGGGATCATGTAATTTGAATATTTTTTTTATTTGCAATATTCTTTAATTCTCAACTTTGTCTCTTCAATTCCTTTAATGGTAAGCAAACCCACACAAGTATCAGCAAAATCAACACTTTCAAGTTTTGTTGAATAATTCAAAAAATCATTTTCAATGTATAAAATTGGATTATTATCAAATTTAACCATCAATAAATGTTTTTGATTTGCTAGTAAATTTCCTTGAAGAAATTCAAGTTTATTATTAGACAAAGAAATATGAGTCAAACTTTCAAGATGTTCAAAAACATCATGATGTAATGAAGAAATTTTGTTATTTTTTAAGTCAAGTTTTTGAAGTTTAAATAAACCAGCAAATGCCAATGGTTCGACATTTTCAATTTTATTATTTGACAAAATTATAATTTCAGCATTTTTGATTCCACTAAAAACTTCACTTTCAAGTATTTCAATTAAATTTGCTTCAACTTTTAAAAATTTTAAATTTTCATTATGAATTTTTTCATCATTTAAATCCAAAAGTTGTGAATTTATAATTTCCAGCGATTCAATTGATTCAAAATGATTAAAAATGTCATTTGTAAAATATTTGAAAATTGCATCGATAACATGAAGTCTTTTGACATTTGAATTATCGATAAATCTTGTGATATGATTACCTCGAGTTTCACTAATTGACATATGACGATGAATGATAACAAGTAAAGTCGATTTGCAACTATATTCAAGTTCAATGTGAAGAAAATCGCATTCTAATGGAACTGATTTGTAAATTTGAAGTTGATTGCAACAGGTGTGAGATTGTGAAGCTAAAAATAAAAGATAATTAGTGTTGAAAGATTTCAAATAAATTTTCTAAAAATAAACATGAAGAATAATCAATTTTAAATTTTTTCAATGAATTTGTTATAAAAAATTTTCCTTTTAAATGATCTTTTACTGTTTTTTATTATTTATTTCTGTATTGTTGAAATATTTTTTTGAGTGTACTAATTTGAGAAAAATTATTAGAACAAAGAGAAATTTTTCTTACCTTCAGGAACTATTTGATTTTCTTCACAACTTTCGTGACGATTTTTCTCAAAGTAAACAACTTTTTCTTTGCAAATATTTAAATCATATTCCAAGTTTTCTTTTTCTTTTATCAATGTGCTATAATCAGTTTGCAAATAACTAAAATTTTTGGAAATTTCTTGAATATGTTTCGTTTTCTCCTCATTTGAATTTCTTAAGTTTTCAATTTCATATAGCATTTCGTTAGTTTGATAATCTTTTGCTTCTAATTTTTGAACTTTTGTCAATAAATTTTCCTTTTCACTGTGTAGATCATAATTTTCTCCATTGCATTTCTCAATCTTTTGATTTAAACTTGAATTTTCATTTGTGTTTCTCGTTAATTCTCGGGAAATTTCCTCATATTGATTTTTAAAATTTTCTTTGTTATTTTCACAAGCTCGTAGTGACAAAGTAGAATTTCTCAAATTTTCTTCACTTTTTTCTAATTTTGAAGTTAATTCAGAATTTTGTGAACTTAATTCTGTTACTGTAGAATTAAATTTTGAAAATTCATGTTTAAAATTTTCAGTTTTAGATTTCATATCATCGGTCAAAATTTTATTACTTTCATTTGAATTTGAAATTTCTTGCTCTAATTTCTCCTTTTCTGTTTTCAGTTCTTCAATTTCTTTAGATAATTTTTTGTTTTCTGTTTCCAAACTTTCATTTTCTTTTTCCAAATCTTTCAGTTTTAAATTTTGTTCATCAATGTCAGATTTTAAGTTTTCATTTTCAAATTTTAAATTTGACATATTTGAATACAAATTTTGAAGATCTTCTTTGAATTTTTCAAAATTTTTCGACGATTCTGAATCATTTAAATTTCTTAAAGATTTTTCATCTAAAATTTCAGACATTTCTTTGATTTTCTTCATTTTTGTATCAAATTCGGTCTCTAAATCAGCAAGTAAATTTTTGATTTCTTCTAATGCTGATTTGTCTGTGTCTTCAGTTTGTAAGTTTAAAAGCGTCGAAGTTTCTTCGGTTTTTTCTCCACTTGTTTCTTCATTTGAAGAAATTTCATTTTCATCTTCTTTTTGTAAATTTTTAGTTTGATTTTCTCCACATAATTCTTCAAGTTTTTCAATAAAAGTTGAATTATCATCAAAATTTTCATCAGCTTTAGTTCCAATAAAATCACCCGAAATGCAAGAATTATTTGAAAAATCAAAGTAAATTAAATTTTCTATGATTTTTGATGGAATAACGTTGAGATTGTTGTAGGCTAATTCAAGTGACTTGAGTTTTGAACAATTTTCAAATATATCTGTTGGAATTTCTTTTAATTGATTGTAACTGGCATGAAAATGTTGCAACTTTGGTAAATTTGTGAAGAATTTTTCACTTAATTTTATAAGTTTATTGTTTTCAATTGAAAAAGTTTTCAGATTCGAAATTTTTGTGAAAAGTTCATCATTGAAAGTTTCAATTTCATTTTCATCTAAATTTAATTCTTTCAGATTCTCCAAGTCATCAAATGCTCCATTTTCAATATTTTTAATCAAATTTTTTCTTATCTTTAAGTTTTCTAAATTCATCCCATCAAAATTTGATTTTTTAATTTCCTTTAACTCCGATTCAGTCACTTCAAGTCGAATTAAATTGTTGAAAATTTTATTTAAACCGTTTGGAAGAAAACTTAAATTTTGATTTTCAATTGTCAAAGCTTCAACTTTACTGTCATCATAATTTTCCAAGTGTTTTCCTTCAGTGATGTTTATTTCAGCATTATCAAAGTGATTCTCAAGTTCAGTGGCATAGCATGTATATAAATCTTCTTCGTTATAGTTTGAGATTTCATATTTACATTTTAATGTCAATGACTGTGATTGTGATTGTGAAAATGTTGCAGTAATTGATAAGAAAATGAGGAAAAGTAGGCGAAGTAATTGAGATGAGCTAAAAATTAAATTTTATTAATTGAGTGTTGATCATTTCTATCGATAACTAAACAATGATTTTTTTAAAAACATAATAATTAGCTAATAGTAGTCTTCAATTCAAAATGCAGAGAATTTATGTACAGTGGAAGTAAGTTGGAGAATATTTTAAAAGCTTAAACGATCGGGTTGAAACTTGGCATAATTATTCTGCTAGTTATTAGTGAAATTTATTGACCATTCTTGAATTTCGTTAGACACTCTTTTCAGAGATAGTTCTAGAACTCGACCTGTTTGAAAAAAATGGTAAATCTTCGACGTACTTCAGTTATGCGGAATTTATGAATTTGTAAGAAAAGTATCAATTTTTTCAAAAATTGTTTTTAATAAAGTTAATCTTATCTAATTTAAGAAAAGCTTAATATTTAAACTAAATTTCTATAATGATTTTTTTAAGTTTTATATAATTTTTCTTCACTTTCATTTTAATAATTCTGTTTGAAAAACTACATAACTCATAATTTTTTAAAGCATTTTGACAGAATAAAACTTTAATCAAACTTTATATTATTTTTGTAAATTTCTCATTTCAACTTACACCATTTCTTGTTAATTTTTCGAACTTTTCATTTCAATAGTTGAGACACGACTGACTTTTTATAAATTTATGTAAAATATTAATCTCATTACTGACCTTAAAGATCAAAAATTTTGTTACAATTTGCAATTTTGTAACAAATTAGTCAGAAGATTTTAAAAATAAAAGAAATTTATTTTGTAACATTATTTCACACAGAAATTTTGTAATTAAAATACCTTTAGTAAAATGACTACATAAGTGTGATGTCGAAATTCATTTATGCAGCATAAATAGAATAAAAACAAATGTTAAATTATCTAATTATTTCTTACATCTGTATGACAATTGAATCATCAGTACATAATTTATAATTATTGAGATATTTAATTTTGAAACAGGATTGTAAATTTATTTTAAACTTTTGGCTACTTTCTTCTATAGATTTCGACTTCATTCAGTGAAAATAAGGATGCATTTTAGTCTAAAACTCCTTTTAAAAAAGTAGCCATATGACTACAGTACATTTTGACTACTTGCTACATGCTAGTCGTTGGAGTTAAACTCTATCTCAAATAGCAAATAATAAAAATTAAGTCTTCGATTAATTTTAAGTCAAGACGCACATGAAATATAAATATTAAGATATTTTTAATTTTTCTTTTTCTAAAGTAATAAATATAACGGCTAAAAAATTTACAAAATCAAAGAAAGCTACGCTCAAGGATTTTTTTGTTGTCATTATTGTTGCATAGTTGCATTATCGTTGTTGTTTATAAAATAATATATTTGTTACCAACCAATTTTAAATTAAAATTCTTAGTTTTAATTTATTAGTTTAAAAAAATTCAAAAATGACTGAAGTAAATTGTCATAAAGTTTTAATGAAAGCACTTGACTTCGATGAAGCTGGAGATAAAGTAAGTAAAATTGTTTTAACAATTAATCATCAATCAGATGAATCATCAAATTTTGTCTTTTAGGAGAAAGCAATTGAACACTATACAATGGCTGTTGAAATGATTTTGAGCATAGAAGATAAAGAAAAACGTGAGAAAATGAACAAATTTGCAAGACAAGCTCTTGATCGTGCCGAAGAATTAAAAGGAATTAAGAAAAATTCACCAAATGAAAGTCCAACTAAAACAATGCAAACACAACAACATAAAACATCAACATCAATTGTAACACCACAAAATAAAGTCACAATTCCAACACATTCACCAAAACTCGAAATCACAAGAGATAAAGGCGGCTACTCAATGGCAGAGAAAAAAGTTTTAGAAAAAACTTCGCTCATAAATTCGAGAATTTATGTACCATTTATGGAGCTTGATGCGAGAGAAAAATTTAATTTTCCACTGCCATTTAGTGACAAAGATGGAATGTTGGAATTGGCACCAAAACAAAAAAGAGATTTTCATCGATGGATGAGAATTTCTGAAATTTGTGAATATCCAACAATAATAACTGGTGCTTATCCAGATTTTCAAGCAATTCAACAAACTGTTGTATCCGATTGCAGCTTTGTTTCGTCCTTAACTGTCGCTGCTCTTTATGAGAAAAAATTTAATCGTCGAATTTTAACTTCAATAATTTATCCACGAAATTCTAAAGATGAACCAGTATATAATCCATCGGGAAAGTATTCTGTGAAGCTTCATGTCAATGGAATTGCAAGAAAAGTTGTGATTGATGATTATTTGCCTGTTGGTCGATACAATCAACTTTTATGCAGTTTTTCCAACAATAAATGTGAATTTTGGGTGTCGCTACTTGAAAAAGCTTATTTAAAATTGATGGGCGGTTACGATTTTCCTGGCAGTAACAGCAACATTGATGCTTATGCTTTAACTGGTTGGATTCCAGAAAGAATTTCAATACGAAAAGACGATCCTGACTTTAATGCCAATGCAGTATTTGATAGACTCAAAGAAGGTTTTCATAATGGTCGTTGTTTGATAACTATCGCAACTGGCGATCTTTCTGACGCTGAATGTGAACGAACTGGACTTGTTAGCACTCATGCATTTGCTGTCATAAATTTAGCTGAAGTTGATGGAATAAAATTGTTGATGTTAAAAAATCCTTGGTCACATTTAAGATGGAAAGGAAATTATTCAGAAAAAGACTCAAGATGGACACCAGAATTGCAAAAAATTCTCAATTATGATCCAAAAATTGCTCAGTCAATTGATAATGGAATTTTTTGGATTGATTATCATTCGTTGTTAAATTTCTTTGATGTTTTCTATCTCAATTGGGATCCAGAATTATTTAAGTACACATATTGCACTCATAAATGTTGGCAATCAGGAGTTGGTCCAGTAAAAGATGCTTACACTGTTGGTGATAATCCTCAATTTTCACTCTCAGTACCAGCTGGACGTGGTTCAGTTTATATTTTATTATCTCGTCATATCACTACAATTGAAGATTTTCGTGAAAACAAAGAATATATCACGCTTTTGGTTTATCATCATAAAAATGGAAAAAGAGTTTATTATCCACATGATCCTGCACCTTATATTGATGGCATAAGAATCAATAGTCCGCATTATTTGTGTAAAATTCGTTTAGATCAAAATCAAGCTAGAAAATACACGCTGGTTGTGTCACAATATGAAAAAACTAGCACAATATTTTACACTTTGCGCGCTTACTGTCGTGAACAATTTGAATTAAAATGTTTGGATCAAGATTGGCTGACAAATTTACAACTAACTGGTGAATGGAGTGCATTGAATAACACAGCTGGTGGATGTCAAAATCATAAAACCTATCGATTTAATCCACTTTATAAAATTTCTCTTGCAAATGATGGAAATTTAATTGTTGAACTTCGAGCACCAAAAGTTTTTCAAGTTGGTCTTGAACTGACAATTAAAGAACTTGAAGATCAGTCAATTACGGCACCTTTCATAAGCAAATCAACTGACAGCTTTCGAAGCGGCTTTTGTGTGCTTGATTTGGAAAATTTACCAGCAGGAACTTATTATGTACGTCCTGCTACATTCTTACCAAATCAAGAAGGACCTTTCTTTTTAAAAGTCAAATCTTCAGTAAGATTGCAAATTGAAAAAGAAAAATAAAAATCAAAATATTTAAAAATTATGCACTTAATTTATTTTATATTTATTTAACAAATAAATAAACAATTATTTATCACTAGAAATTGTAGCATTTTTATTCTTTTTGTAATAAGTGCTTAACAGAGTATTAAAATTTTTTTTGAAATA
The DNA here is from genome assembly GCA_014622435.1 of Polypedilum pembai. Taxonomy (NCBI): domain Eukaryota; kingdom Metazoa; phylum Arthropoda; class Insecta; order Diptera; family Chironomidae; genus Polypedilum; species Polypedilum pembai. The sequence continues at coordinate 36,544 of JACWBX010003746.1, forward strand.
TTGAAGAAGAAAACACAAAATTTAAAAGCGATAATGATAAAAATCCTTGTTTGACATGTTCGCAGAGAAGCTAATGACTACTGCTAGCGATTTCCAAACAAGGATATTTTATTCTTACCATTGAAGCCGCTTGATTGTCCACACTTCGCTGTAACACTACAGAACATTTAAATCAAACTATCACTGTCACTTAGAGAGCTTAAAACATTTTTTTGATAAAATTTCAATAATTTCCAGACAAAATTGAAAATTTTCATTAATTACTATTAAAAATTATGAAAACTTTTTACATTTTTTACTTATCAAAAAAATACAAAAAAGTTGATTTCAAATAAATAAGCCACTTTATTATTCTATTTATTTAGTGAACAGTATAGAAACAATTTTTGCGCGAAATTGCTTTTTGAAACGAAATTTATTAAATAAAAGCTGCATAATAGAATATTTTTTAAGAGAATTTTACAAAATTTAGTGCAAATAAATACTTTAAGCTTTAAAATTAAACAATAAAGACCGTTAAGAAATATATTTAAGTTTCATGAAAACAAATCTCAAATTCCTGTGCTCAAATAAAATTAGATTTCTTAATTTGACTTTATAAAAATAAAACATTTATGTTCATAAATTAAATCTCATAATTTTAGTTATTGCAATTTAAAGCAATGCCAAGAAAATCTTCAAACCCAATGTTAATAACCCCAGACATATCTTTATCGCGCTGCTTGAATGCTTCAGTGAATCTTTGAATTTTAATACATAAAACAATAAATTGATCAACAGAAATTCGAGATTTTCCTTCTGGATCATTTATGACAATCAAAAAGTGAACAAATTGTTCACTAAATCGAAATCCCATTTGTTGAAAAGCTGCATAAAGTTCTGGTTCTTCTATCGATGCACTGTTGTCTCGATCAAAATTTTTAAAGCATGCAAGCCATGAATTTATGTAATTGTAAAGCTGCTCAAATTCACGAATGTCAATTGTTCCTGTTCGATCATTGTCAAACATTGAAATCATCAATTTGCAAGCTGTATCAGAAAATTGCTGCCCCTGACCATTGATTAAAGCTTGTTGAAGTTCATTTGCATTGATTTTTCCACTTCCATCTTTGTCGACATGATTGAAAAAGTTTTGAATTTCGGAATTTCCTGTTGCTGGTTGATATGGATTGTAGCCCTAAAATTTTTGATATTGTTTTGTAGTGATTATTATTATTTAACTTTTATTGACCTCTATTAAGATTGAATTTAAGAAATTTTTACCTGATAAGCCATTTTGAATGTTTATGAAATTGAATAAATTTAAAATACTGTTTCGGAATGGAAATAATTTATGAATCACTAGATCTCTGGTATTTTACAATATTTTGTAATTATTTGGAATTTCTAATAAACAAAATTTTTATTTCGATGATTTACGAAAAAAGATTTAAATTTTTTTTCAAACGTTACACAATTTCTACCTGAAACTTTCGAAAACAAAAATTTAACGGCGCGAAATAAATGTAAACAGTTGAGAAACTTACGAAATTAGTTTTTATTTTTTATTCATAATTCAGTCATGGAACAGTCAACACATAGCAAACAATTTGATTTAACTAATCAAATATTTTCTGAAGATAATCTTTGTTATGTTTATTTTGTTAAACATGAGAAAAATTCAAAAGATTTTTTTAATGATTTTCAAGTAAGTTATTTTTAATTTAAAATAAAAAAATTATTTGAACTTTCATTTTTTTTGCATAATTTCATGTTTAATTTTAAAATTTATTACATTAATCAAACATTAATGCAAATTATGTTTAAAGCTTGAAAATTATATGACAAATATTTTGAAAATTGTTTTGAGCTCCTCGATCGAGAGCGCAATAAATAAACAAAAAAACAAAAGTTAGCATTTCCTTAAAAATAGCTTTTTATCAAGAATAATTAAGTTGATGAAAATATTTAACAATAAAACTTGATAGTTTTATATGAAATTAAGGAAACTGAATGATTACTATACTTTTGCTATCAAAAGTTGTTTCCTCTTGATTACAATGAAATTCAAATTTAATCACATGAAAAAAATTGTAACTTATTTAACTTGATTTACTAAATTTCTTATCAATTTTTATTTTCTAGACTTTCAAAGACTTCCATGACCAAAAAAATGATTCAATAATTGAACTGATAGACGAAGAAAAATGTTTAAAAATCACAAAAGAAGAAATTGGAGAAAAATATTACATTTTTGTGTTTGAAAAATTTGACTCAGATTTTGCTGCATTCAAACACATTTGTGATATGAAGACTGTTTAGTAAGTAATTTTAATATTTTTTCATGTTATTAATTTAACTTTATTTTAAATCAGAGTTGAAAAAGTTATAAAAGTTCTTATTTTGTAATTTTTAATTTAATTTTTTATAAAATTTCACATAAAACTTTTTTTTCATCAATTTTTCATTTCAATTTTAGTGCAATTGGCAGCAAACTTCTTATAAGCGGTCTAAATGATCCTCTCTTGATTCCTCTCGGTTCTTTCCACGTTTACAGTCTCTTCATGAAAGATTTACACATTTCACTTGCATCATATACAAAAGATCAAAAGCAATTTTATAAAACACTCATCACATACATGGGAGGAATTTTTCATATTCCACTTAACAAGCAAATCACACATTTAGTGACTGAAGATGTTTTCTCAAAAAAATATCGATATGCAGCTGATCAACAAATGGATTTAAAAATTTTACGAGCTTCATGGATTGAAGAAGCTTGGAAATATAGTGAAAAAAATCCATTAAAAGTTGGTGCTGATAATGAAAAGTTTTACAAAAATCATCAGCTAAAAGTTTTTAACAATCTTGAAATCACAACAACTGGATTGACAAATGATGAAAAACTTCGAGTGCAAAAGTTGGCAGAGAAACATGGTGGAACTTTTAGCACAGCATTTAAGACAATTTCAGCAAATGTCTTGATTTTAACTCAAAAAGATATAAATAGCGTAAAATACAAAGCAGCTCAAAATCACAACATAAAATGCTTAGATTTTAAATGGATGACAGATTCAGTCACAATTGGCTACACACAAGATCCTGAAAACTACAAAATTACCAAAAATAATCAAATTAAATCATCAACGCCAACAAAAATAACTGGCGATGTTTCCGCTGTTAGAAATTTCAATTTTGACAACACAATGCTGTCAGAAATTCATGAAAATACAGTAAAAAATTTTACAATTGACGAAACAAATAGAATTCAGCGAGGAACTTCAATTGCATCGACAACAATATCATCTAGAGCATCAACAAAAGAGATTCAAGCACCAAAAGCTTCAACAACTTTCAAAAAACCTGAAGTACCTATAGCAAAAGTTGATAATGATGAAATGATTATTCCACCATTTGAATGTTCAGAAAATTCCGAAGAAAGTTTCATTCAAATTTTAACTGATAAAATTGTTTGCATTTATGGCTTTCAAAATGATACCGATAGCATTTTGTGCATAAAAGAGTGTGAAAAACTTGGAGCATCACTTGTGGACATGAATTACTCAAAAGTTATTGATTTTGTAATTACACCTTCTGATTTGATACTAAACAAGGAGCCAAATTTGAAATATAAATATTTACTCAATGATGTTTGGTTGGAAGAGTCAATTGATGAAGGTCGTTGCATTTTACCACCAAAATTTTATCACAATGCTCTCTATTATCTCCCAGATAAAGATAAAGTGCTAAAAAATGAAATTTTTGGCTGCTCAAACTACAAAGATCGTCAACGACCTTATGTGAAATCATTGATTGAAACTTTAGGCGGAACTTTAAAAGATTCTTTTAGCAATTCTGATCCAATTTTAATTTGTGAAGTTCCACAAGGTCAAAAATTCAAAGCTGCTTTGGCATGGAAGAAAACAGTCTTAAAAGCTGACTGGCTGATAACTTGCTTCCAAAAGAAATCTCGAGTTGATGAAAGAAGTTTTTTAGTTGGTGAAACGAAAGCTTCATTGAAAAATATTGAAAACGAAGCAATTGATGACATTCCATTTTCACAAGAAGTTCCTCAAGAAAATAAATCTTTAATTTCATCTCCGCCAACAACTCCAGCACGTTGTGACAATTTAGATGAAAAAGATGGAGAAACTTTGAGTATTTCAATGCTTTGTCAAGATTTACCAACACCAGCTCGTGACATAACGAAAGCAATTTTAAAAGAAAATCGACGACAAAGAAATGAAAACATGTCACCGAGGACAAAAAGGTTGAAAGATTTGCTAAAAACACCTGGTGTAAATGCTGATGTGAGTTCACCAGCACCAGCATTACCATCATGTATGAAGAAACCAGAAAGATGTTATGGATTTTTCAATGATGATTCTCCCTATACACAGTATCAGTACAAATGTAAATTAGCAATTTTAGATGAAGATTATGTTGAAATTTCAAGTGATAAAAAGAAAGAATTGAAGAAAATTTGCACAACACCATCAGTTGATGATTGGAAAAAAGATTTTTTCAGAAGAAGATTGCCAGAATTTGACTCACCAATGGCTAAAGAAAATGAGATTGAATCACAAGCAAATATGTCAAAGGAAGCGTCAAAATTTCTCAATTTTGGTGACACTGAAGTCATCACACCAAAAAGAAAATCAAATGAAATTGACGACTTTTCAAGTCTTGAAGAATTGTTGAAAGAAGCACAAGAAAATTCAGCAAAAAAAGCAAAAGCAAATGAAAGACTTGAATATGAAGTTCAACAAAAATCAGCTAAAAGTTTTCATGAAGAAGTTGGAAGTGAAAATAAAATTTTAATCGATCAAGAATTGAGAAATGATCAAATAAATTGGACAAGCAGTCAAGTTGAAATTCCACGTGAAGTTTTTTCATATCGAAATTCAAGTATAAAATTTCGAAAATTAACTGAAATTGATTATGATGATGAAAATGCTGAAGAAATGGACAAACCTCTAACGAAATTTACTGAAAATGTTGAAGAGGAAATTGAAGAAGAAGAAGAAAGTAAAGAAATGAAAGAGAGTGATGAACATGACAAGTCAGGGAAAAATTCAATTATTTTTGGAATAACTTGTGGAAATGTTAGCGTTGAGGTGAGTTAAGAATTTTTATTTTATTTTTCAGACACACAGAGTTGCAAAAGTAAAAACTACTTTATAGTCTTTGGTTACTTTCTAAAGTAGATTTTTCCTATTGGCAACTTATTAATAATTTAACAATTCAGCAAACAAATATATTTAACATTGGACAATTAAGATTTTGATATGATGAAATTTTTAAGATTGCATAAAATGATTGAAGAATTTTCGTTGGAAAAGAATTTTGTTGAAGGTAATTTAATGGAAAATAAAATAGTTGAAAATCTTTTATTGAACCAAAAATAGTAACAAAATATTTTAATATCATATGAAAAAAATTATTTGAAAAGCCGGTAATCAAGCAATATCTAAAAAATAAAGAAATCAGTTTGCTTTTTTGAACTCACAACCGTGCTTTATTGACACAAACTTTATGCTAATTAAAATACTTTTTACTTCATTTATACGGATGACATGAGTTATATAATCATTGTTTTCTGTCTTTACTGTCATGAAAAATGTCAATAAAATTTAAATATCAAAAGCAAAGTCCAAAACTATTCTACGTTTACCATCTGGAGTGCGTTTTGGGAGCACTTTGAGCAGTCGGCTATCGAGGCGCTCAACTGTATTGAATTTTAGTTAATCACGTCTAAAATACAAAACGGTTTCGGACTCTGATCAAAATAAATTTGAAAATGTTCTTAAATTTAATTATTTCTTTTTTTATTTCAGACAAAAACAGAACTTCATGAAAAAATCAACAAACTTGGTGCAGAAGTTTCTGAAACAAACTTCAATCATTTAATCATCAGCAAACTTGTGAGAAGTTCAAAATATTTTTCAGCATTAGCAGCTGGAATGAAAGTTCTTCACTCTGACTATTTAGATGAATGTTTGAAAGAGAAGAAATTTGTCAATACGGATGAATTTGAAGTTGGAAATCCAAAATTTAAATGCAAATTTAGTGGAGTCAAAGATGAACTTTTACTTTCTGGACCTTATCGATGTCGCTTGCTTGTTGAGAGAAATTTTGACAAATTCAGTTCTGGATTATTTACAGGAAAGAAATTTTTACTTTTTACAAGTGAAAATAGAAAGCAAGGAATAATTGACATCATAGAATCTGGCGGTGGAAATGTTGTTGATATTGGTTTGACAGTAACATTATTGAAAAGAGAAAATATTTTCATGTGTCTTGCTGATGATATGAAAAAATTAAGTGAAAAAGAAATTGTCGCATTGAAAGCTTGCAACATTAAAGTTCAAAGCACAAAATACATTTACGAATATTTGCTGACTGAAAAAATTGCCTAAAATAAAGTTTACAAAAATAAAACCATATCAATTAAATTTTATTAGGAATAAAATTTTAATTTTCAGTCTTTTTACCATTATTTAAAGAGGATTCGAGTTAACTATTCCATCAATAATTTGCAAATATTTTTGCGGTAAGTTTTGCAAGAAATTTGAAAAATATTTTCTGACCAAAGTATTTTCATAAAATTATAAAAATATTTCCAAATTATTGGTGGGATGGCTGACTTTACGCCTAGAAAGCTTGAAACAACGTCAAAGTCTTCTTCCGATTTTAAATTGTATAACTTTTTATCTTAATTCTTTTATTCTTAAGAATCGCTTTCTGCCAGGTTCAAAAATTGATCGAGCTTGTGAAAAAAGAAAAATATTATTTTTTTGTTCTATCTTATTTTCTCGTTAAAATTTTTAAACTGTTTTCTAATACTTTTAAAAGAAGTTAAAATAACGCATCGTAGTAAACATAAAAAATTTTTCAGTTTACATTTTTCTTTTGTGCTGTGAAGAACTGCTTATAAAAAAAATATAGACTATCAAACGTTATTCATTTACTAGTTTAAAAATGAAAATATTAACGCTTTTACTTTTTGCTATTTATATTAATTCTTCCTTGGCAAAACATCGTAAGTGAAAATATTATAGAATTCAAGTCTTAAGTCTTTAATTAATAATTTCACTAGCTGATCTTCTAACAAAAATCATTGACGATTGCATCTCTCATGGTGATCATCATTCTCTAAAATCTGAAGATTGTTCAAAATTACCACAACAACTTCAATCAAGATATGAAGGAAACTTACAAACTCTCTGCAAAAATTCATTCAAAATTGCTTGCTTCAATGCTAAAATTTACTCACATTGCGAAAATGGTGTCAAATATGCAAAACAAAACGCCGATTGTGACTCAAATTCATCTGATGTTTCTTTTAAGGTTTGTGACTGGATTAAAGAAGTTGGAAAAATAACTTAAAATTTAACTTAAATATGAGTTTAATTGAGAGATCATAAGAAATTTTCAAATGAATTTTTTTTAAATTAAAAATCAATTTAATTTTACGGATTGCTTCAATATTATGAATCATAAGAAACGATGAGTTTGTTTGTGATCGAATTACATTCTTCAAATTTTTATTTTTGTTTTTATGCTGAGCTCGAACTTCAGCTCTTCACAACATTGCATCAAAAAATCATTTCAATATTTTTACAAAAAAAAACCAAATGCTTAAAATGTATGAAAAGTTTTTCAAAATAATTCATATAAAGATGATCTACACTTTGACTAATTAGAATTAGAAACTTCAATGACAGATGTTTACTAAACACAAATTATTGAAGTTTTGTTTGTTTGCATCTAAAGTGTTTGATGTTATGAATGAAAATTTAACTAATCGAATTTTCTTCACTTTAATAAATGTTTATTATTAATCAATAAAAAATTCTCTTTTAGAAATGCTGCACAGCATGTAAGCACGGTCAAGTTCTGAAGTCTATTTCCGGCCATTGTTCAAATTCTTTGAAACGTTTCGATTCGTACACAGCAAGTATCATTGAAGAATGCTGCAATTCATTCGCTGATTTTTCTCAAAATGATGACATACAGCTTGAAATTGAAGCTTCACTTTGTCCACAACTTTCTCTCTGTGCTGAAAATGAAATTTGTGTTGATTTGCCAAATAATGATTTTGAATGTCAATGCAAAAAAGGCTTTAGAAAGAATGATAAATCAAATTCTTGTGTTGACATCAATGAATGTGAGGAAAATGCAAACATTTGTGGAGAATTGAAAATTTGTATCAATAAAATTGGAACTTACGAATGCGGAAAATGTCCAAATGGTTTTCGACCTGGAAAGCTAACAAGTGCTGAAGATTTTGAGTGCATTGATATTGATGAATGTGAAGAAAATCCATGCGGAACTGACAAAATTTGTCAAAACTTCTTAGGTGGATATAAATGTGTTGCAATTGATGTTTTAAGAACGAATTGTACTGAAGGATTTGAACTAGTTGAAGACAAATGTTTTGATATCAATGAATGCGAAATTGGTATCTGCGAAACGAATGAACATTGCACAAATTTGAGAGGAAGTTATCGATGTGAAAAAATTGAATGTGAGGAAGGCTTCATTAATCATCCTAAAACGTAAGTAAAAAATTATTTCTTATGTTTAAATCAAATACAATGTGAAGTTTATGCCTATGAAAAAATTTCGGCCGAAAATGTCTATTGAACTCAGCCAAAAATGGGATATAAAAATTTTATACTAAAACATTTTCATTATTTTTCAGCAACTGCCTTAGAAAGTCATGCTCTAAACTCGCCACGTATTGTCAAAAACTTCCAATTCGATTTTCACACTTTTTCACTGTTGTTGATCGATTTTCAAAGGACGAAAACATAAAAATTTTTGATATTAAATATCAAAATTTCGAGACTTACAAGAACTTCAATTTGATTGGATTCAACGCAGAATATTTTGGTTTAAAAATTGTAAGAGAAATTGGAGCTGTTGTAGTGATGAAAAAAACACCAATGGAAGATCAAACATTTAAAATTCAAATGAATGTTTATAGAAATGGAAAAACTTTTGTTGGTCATCAAGTTTATGTCTTTCATGTTTATGTTCAATGAAAAAAAATTATTCTGAAAATTTCTATATTAATTGATAACAATTTGTGTCAATAAAAAACCGCTAGCATCTAAAAAAATCTTTATTAATTAACTAGAAAATTTTATTTCTGTATTTGTTTTTTAATGTTAGAACCAAAAGAAAATTATACAATTTAAAAAAAAGTTTTTCATTTTTTTTGTTATTCTTGTTGTTGTTACAGTTGCATATTCAAAAACATGTCCTGAATTTTTGGTTTTTTTGTACAAATTCAATAAAACGTATTTGACTTAAACCATAATTATTTCTGTTTTATTCAACTTTAAACGAGTTAAATAAAAGAAAAAAAAAGGAATTTTTATTATTAAACCATCGAAACCACAATGAAACTGAAACAAAAGAGTTCTCAGGCCTTGATTGATAAGAAATAAATTGTAGTTTTGCGTAAAATTTATTTTATTGAGGACATTTCATTGAGTCACGAAGCAATTTATTTCATATCAATCAAACTTACATGACTTATTTATGTTCTAAATAATCGAAAAAAATATGAAAGTGTGCAAATAAAGTAAAAATATTCTTATATACTCTTGTGGCTTCATAAATTTTATGTTTAAAGAAATTTATTGTGATGAATAATTTGAAGAAAATTAATTTTGAGAAATTTAAAATTTTTACTTTATATAAAATATAATTATTTAAAGACTTCTTTTATGATCGTAGCTTCAAGTCCAGAGCAAAAATAATTATAAATATTCTTCTTTCTTTTGTATTGTTTAATATTCCAATAATTCTAAACTGTAAACTATTATTTTTGAATTTTTATTTTCATCATTGAAAATTCAAATTTTTCTTTCAAATTTTAATCAAAAGCAACATTGTTGAATTCTTCATAGGTTAAAAAATTCAAAACATTACAAAACACTCAAAATAATCATAATAAACACCTGATTAAAGAAACAATAACAAAAATCGATTTCAATAATGACAAAAGCACTCTTCCTGTCATTTCTCCTTCTCCCTCACAAAAATCACAACAAAGCAATAAAAACTACATTCAAGGTCAGCAAAAAAACTTTTTTCTCATTTTTTCATAATCGCGAAAATTTTGATATAAACTTTTTCCGAGTCTATGAAAATTGTTGAAAAATTTACCATGGAAACTCCAATAAACAATTGTTTATTTTGAGACATAATTGGATGGAGTTTTTTTTATATTTTTCAGGGTCTGATTTGGAATCGAAATAAAAAAACATTCGAGAATTGTCTGTTGTGGAGTTTAAACGTGAATTAAGAAGAGGAAAAGTTTTTGAAGAAGAAGTATTCATTTTGATTGATTTGATAAATTGATACAATAATTCTAAGGTAAGTTAACAAAAAGAAAACATTTTTGAAAACTTTTTGAAATAAATTTTAGTGATGTGAAAATTTTGATTTAATCACTCAGCTTTTTTCGTATTTATTTGGAAATGAATTAATTTTAAACTGTGACTTTGAAAGTTAATAAATTTTAATTTCTTGAAATTTCAAATAGTTTCGTGATAAAGAAAAAATTTAATTGAAACTTTGAGACCTTTTTCCTGATAAAATTAAAGTATATGCTTTTTGAAGCTGAATTCTATAAAGTTATCAAAGTCAGTTATTTCAGAGTCATGTCTCTAATAGAAGAAGACATAAAACTGACATTTGCAAGGCTTGAGAATTTTTTGATTTCAGTTTTATTTTGATGATTTAATCAAAATACTACATTTAATTCACTTTGTTTAGCTCAATTAAACTTTAAAAGAAAAACAGGAATTATCATATTTTAAGGAAAATATGCTTTGCTTAAGCACTCCGAAAAACTAAAAAAAATTTAAAGAGTTCTCAGACTTTCAATATTTAAATAATCTCACGATATTATCAATATCTCTTGATTTAAACATTTTTTTTTATTTATTTTTATCTTTTGTAGAAATTTTTTGTAATAATAAAATTAAAATTTATTGAAAATAATTCAAATATTTCAAATTCATAAAATATTAGTGTATGTAATTGGTAAATTTAGGAATAAAAGTAGATTCATGTACAATCACAAGAGTCATAAGAATAAATTAAATTAAAATTAAAAATATTAGAAATATTTTTACAAAAGAATTAAAAGATTCACAAAGTCAAATTTAAGTCCGATTTTAGCCAAAAAATTTTATATGAAAAATCTGCAGCGAAATTCGCCGTCTAAGCTAATTTATATATAGACAGTGAATTGATGTTTGTCTGTGCTAATGCTGCTTAGTTATTATTAAATTCACAGTTAAAGTCAAGAGATGTCTAAGAAATTATTGAATTTTATTACTAAACTATCTAAAAATTTCAAAGATTGTAAAAATTCAAAATCTGTACACTGCATTTAAATAGTGATTATTATATTGTATTTAATAAAAACCGAACAGTTCCATTAAGAATTTTTTTCTTAGAATGAAATTTATTTCTTATGTGAAATTCATAAGCAAACTAAGTCAAAATTTTTATTTTGTCACTAAACTGAGTGCAATTTTTCTTCTTTTTTGATTTGATCCTAAATCTACTATGAAAATATTTCCACAATTTATGAACTACTTTTAACCAAAACTTCATAAATTCATCAATTTCATGTTTTGCAAAAAATACAAAACTTTCAAACTATCGACAAAGCAAAGCTTTACAAGTTATGTAAAAATGTCTATAAATAAAAAATAAATCTGAAGGTTGTGACACTAAAAATTGATTTTGATCATTATTGGAAAACAACAAAACATTTTCATCTACTGTGCTTGTCTCTCAAAAGTTTGTGAAGTAAAAAATCGATAAATTTTCAACTTTCGTGTCTGAATTGAATAAATTTCAATATTTTGTCAACTCTTAGATATAAATTGAGAGCGGCATGGCACGAAATCATTAAGACCAATTTTTTTGATTTACTTTCAGTTACGATGTGTTCATGCGGTGACTGCTGCCTCCATACATGCCATTCGCACTTACATAGAAGCTGCTGTACTGGCTTGTCTACATGTACATGCTTGTCATGTTTGAGTTGCAAATATAAATCCTGCTATGGAAAATGCACCAGGTGTGGATTGTATCATCACAGGTAGTGGATTAAATTGGCTTTTTCTTTCTCGGAGATTCAAAAACATTTGTCAAATATTTAAAATATTTTATTTTACAAAAATTTTTAATATTTCAGACATAACCATCATCATCATCATCATTCTTGTTACAAGTGCGATCCATTGTGCAGCTATTGTTGCTGTATTTAACTAAGAACACCAAAGCGCTCGAAACGAAGCATCGTTGGACGAAGTTTCACACTCTAAACTTTAAATTTTAGTGTCTTAAATGCAACCATTAAAAACTTAGTTTTAAGATTTTTTTCTTTTGTTTCTTTCTCTCTTAAAAGTGCACTTGAGAGAGTTCAAAGATTAACGAAAAACTGCTTGAAATCATATTTGAATTGATATCGCCTGTTTCTCTTCTATTTGCGATGTAGATGAGGATTCATTTGGTTTGAGGATCATTAATATGAGAAAAAATTTCGTATCAACTTTAAGGAGTGTTTTGGTGTAAAAATACTTGCGAGGTGAGCATAAAATATTTGTATATTATTCTTATTTTACAAAATTTTTTAATTTCTAAGAGGTCATATTTCGGTCACTTCTTTAATGTGATAAACTTTTCTTCAATTTCTGATTATTCAAATAAGTTTTGATTAATTTCAATATGTCTTCAGTCGCTTCTAGTATTGACAGTTTGCCTTAATTTTTTCTTTAAACATTTTTAAAATAGGGTTCGGACTTGAACGTAGATAGTCAAGTATTTGCGGAGATATTTGTGCAATTTGAATTCAAGTTGATTTACTCATAAATGTCTATAATTTATTCAGTGTTTATTTACTTCGATCAATTCTATGATGATTATAAAAATCATTGATTTTCATATAAATTTATCAAGTTTCAATCAAATTAAATAAAATTTGAATAAATTAGAATCTTCTTAAAGTAAATCAACTTGAATTCAAATTGTACAAATATCTTCGCAGATACTTGACTATCAAAAACTTTTTTTCTACAACTTTCAAGACAAAAAAATAAAATTTCGTAATCTTCTAATTTTTTATTTCTAGTAAAACAACAAAATCATCAAAAAACTTAAATTCTAGTTAAACGCTTCTGGAATGTTCAAAACAATGCAACAATTTTCTTCCAATCGGCACAAAAATGTTATTGAAATGCAAAATATCTCACACTTAGAAATTTTAAATTGGTGTCAGGTTAATCAGCTGTTAGGAAAGAAAAATATTTATTTTTGTGTTTTCAATGTTTATTCTAAAAATTATGAGAAAAATTCTATTGAAAATTGTTAATAATGATAAGAAAATTTAAAATTTATTTATTTTAAAAATTACAAAAAAAAGTTATCTAAATATTCAAAGAAAAAAATTTATTTGAATTTAAAATTAATTTTGACATTCTTTACATTTTTTGAAAAATTTAAATTTACAAAAGCAATTGGATGTGAATTTTTGTGTCATATTTGCATCAAATTTCAAATTTTTTTCTTTTGAAAATGTCAAAATCAATTTAAATTCTTATAAAATTTTCTCAATTTTAAAAATTTTATAACATTAAGCTGGCTTATACATATAATAAGATTAATAAATGTCGACAAAATAAATAAAATATAGTAATGTAAATTAAGTAAAAATTTAACTGTAAACGAGCACCTGAAAACTAAATCAATAAAGTCAGACCAAAATGTGTTTCAAAAGTCCACCTAAAAACTTTTGTTTTATTTATTTTGAAAATACTGAAAAATTAATTTTTATAATGAAATAAATTTTAAAAGAGTTAAAATGATTTTTTTCAAAGACAAAATAAATTTTCCTAGACATGAGAACTTGTTGATGATTCTTTTTTTAATTTGATGCTCATTTGGTATGTTTAAATTTTATATCCAGAATGGTTGACTACCAGCACAGCTCATCGGTTTTGGCTGGTTTGATAAATATCTCCAAAATGAAGCTTTATGTTTAGAAAAATCTTTTGACATTGGTTCTGTAAAGCTCAAAGAGTTAAATAGAAGTAATTCAAAGTTTTGCGGTTGAGTTGGTCGGTAACTTATTTCAATTTTAGAATTGCCGGTTTTCAAACCTTATAAATTATATTTACATAACTCAGTTGCAACTAAAGTATAAAATATCAAACTACTTTCATTTTACTATTTAATATTACCTTAATCAATTTTAATTATTTTTAAAAAGTCTTACATGTAAATTAAAATTTAAAAATTTATTCATTTTTTAACAACACTGCAAATTCAAATTTCTCTTTCAATTGTTCCGATTTTCTAAACATTTTTATAACTTATAAAATTCAACATTTAATTGTTTTTATTAAGAGTCTAAAGACAAGCCTAGAAACTCAATAAACCTTTTAACAAATTACACAAACTTGTCAGTCTAAACGTCTGCCTGATTCACCTTTTACTTTGACCTAATTTAAAACTTTCTTAATAAAAACAGAAGGAAAAAGATGAAACTGCTTCATTACAGTTCTCGTGTTCAAGGTGAATTAAAGCTGGTATATAAATTGCATATTGCACTATTTTTTTTTAATAAAATGAGGTGAGAATTTTTTTCTATAAAAGTTTGAAAGACTCAAATTTAAAAATTTTTCAGACCAATTCCAACAGTCATCAATTTAATTCTTTCATTTTGTGTCATTGCAACATTTTCTGCTCGCACAAGTACAACAACAACAATTAAATGTGACAATCAACAAAAATCTGACAAATCTCAACTTTGCAATGTCACAAATCGATTTTATGACTTTGACTCATGGCAAATTGAAAAAAATCGAGGCGTTACAAAGTTAACAATTTCAGAGATTCAAAGTGAATTTTTACCAACTGGAATTTCTGAATCATTTCCAAATTTAGTTTCTTATGTGACAAGTGAAACAACTTTTAAAAGTGTAAAGAAAGAAAATTTTAGAAATTTGAAAAAATTGGAAATTTTGGAGCTAAAAAATGGTCAATTAAGTCGAATTAGACGTGATGCTTTTGAAGATCTTGAAAGTCTTTTGAATCTTAATTTAGACAACAATATGATAAAATTAATTTCACCAGAACATTTCAGACAACTAGAAAGACTTGAATTTTTGTTTTTTAATAATAACGAAGTAGAAGAATTAAATCCAAGAGTTTTTAGAAATCTTTTAAATTTAAAATCTATCACAGCTGAAAATAATAAAATTTATTCAATTTTAGAAGGAACTTTTGGAAATAATCAAAAATTGAAAAATATTTCATTAAAAAGCAACAGTTTGAGATTCATTGACACAAAAACTTTTCAAGGTCTTGAAGATCTAAAAAGTGTTGATTTACGAGACAATAATTGTATTGATACAAAATATGAAACAAATGAAAAATTGAGAAAATTTTTAGGAGTGATAAGAAATGATGTTGCTGAAAATTGTCAAAATGAAATAAAAATTCAGTCTTTTAATTAAATTGAAAATTTAACTTTTGATTTTGGTCATAGAGCCAACGAATAGTCTCTAATTGAAACTTGAAATATTTTTTTATTATACGAATAAAGGAAAAATTTGTAGACAAAAAATGATCAAAAACTGTAATAAAAGTGTTCAAATAAAAACTGCAGATTTTTGTATTTTATCTAAATTTTTTTCTTCAGATATCTGCAGATACAATTTGCAGAAAATAAAATAAATTATTTACTGTATTATTTATAAATTATCACCTTTTGTGTGCTTATAGACGAAAGTCTTTCGATCTCTTTATGAATAGTCGCTTAACATTTTCATAAATGTTTACTCGATCAATAAAAATTTTAATTTTAGAAACTAAAAGAAAATTAAAAATTTTCAAAAATATATTCATATCAAATTTATTTTTATCATAAATGATAAATTTTATTGATTTCATCAAGTTTTGCATTTATCTGAATAAAAATATATATGATCAATTTATTCAACATCATTAGAGCTCTTTGATTGACATTGACCAGAACTAATCAGTTGTGCTTGTATCTCCGCTAACTTCTTCATTAGAATAATTGTTAGTACTAGTTGTAGTTTCATTATCAGAAGTTTCTGTTTGTGACTCGTCTAGGAAATTTGTCGCTATTTCATTCACATTTTTCTTCAAAATATTTTTGATTCTCTCATCAATTTTCAATTCTTCAAATTTTGTTTCAATAATTTCTTTCATGCTTTGAATGTTATTTTGCATTTTATCATCAGCATTTAAATTTTCAATTTTCGTGTGAATTTCACTTGTCAGATTTTGATAAATATTTTTAATTATATCAATAATTTTAGTGTTGATATTTTCTGTTATATTATCTAAATTGTTTTGAATTGAATGAATTTCATTTTTAAAGTTTTCAGACAATTTTTGAACATCTTTCTGAATTTTGGTGATTTCCGTAGAGATACTGTTATTCAAATTCGTAAAGTTTTTTTGAATTACTTCAATTTTTTGATCATTCAATTTAAAATCTTGTAGTGAATTAACTTTTACCTTTAAAGTTTCAATATTTTCAATCATGTCAGCAATTTTTGTTTGCTTATTTACAAACTCACTTTGAAGAACAAAAATGTTTTCGCTTTTTAATTTTTCAATCAAATCGAAATAAAGACTTTCAGTTCTATCATTGCATTTTAAAGCTCTTCGTATTCTGTTGCTTTCAGCCAATTCTTCCTTTAACCATTTTATTTCTTCTTTACTATCAACTGAACAGCTTATTTTAGCTAAATTGATGAGTTCTTCTATATCATAACCTGTTTCAAGTTTTCTTAAACAAGTGTTTGAACAAAAATTATGTTCTTTAAGTTTCTTAAATATTTCAAAATTTTCTTTGCCAATTGCTTCGATACGATTTTCTGAAACTGTTAAGATCTCAAGTTTACTGTTGTCAATAAAAAGTCGACCTTGAAGAAACTTAATATAATTCAAATCAAGTCTTAACTCTTTGAGTTCTGTCAAGTCATTAAAAATTGTGTTTGGCAAGGATTCGAGATAATTGTTGTCCAATCTAATGACTTGAAGTATTTTGTTGCTTTGAAAAATCATGTGATTGAAACTTTCAATGTTATTATCGTTTAAGTAAAGTTCTACAAGTTCTGTGAGTCCATCAAAAGTTTCAGAATCAATCATTGAAATTTCATTTGAGCTCAAATCTATTTTTGTCAAATTCTTGTGTTGTGTAAAGGTTCCAGATTCAATGGTTTTAATGCTATTACCATGAAAGCTAATTTCGACAAGTTTCTTTTGATTAATTAGAGATTCTTTGTTAATTTCAATTAGTTCTGAATTTTCAAAAAGAAATCTTTCGAGAGCAGGAAAAGAGTTGTTAAAATGATTGGGTAAATGTGTGGAATTTGTGTCAGATATTTTGATGGCTTTTATATCACGATAATCGCTTTTTTCATCAACACTTTCATTTCCATTAGTAAAATCCAAAGAAATTAAACAAGTTTTGATTTTTTCATTACTTCCGTAAGTGAAATCTATGAGACTGCATTTGACCATCATAGTTGCTCCAGTATTGATATTCAGAAAGAGAATGAATATTAAAGATAAAAACTGTTTTTGTCTAAATATAAAAAAGAAAATAAAAATATTTTAATAAAATTTTCTTTGAACAGGTGTAAATTCAAAAATTCTGTTTCATAACAAAAAGTATTAAATTTAGGGCTTGAATGTATTCTATTTGCAACAATTTTTTATTTTAAGCATCAAATTTTCGACACTTTTTTGTATCGAATTTTCTGATTGATTTATCTTTTTTCATAAGTATTTAGTTTAATGTAAAGTCATATCAAAAGTAAGTTTTTAAAAAATAATTTGTAATAATTGATTTTTTTGATAAAATAATTGATTTTTCCATACAAAAATGAATAAGAAGAAGAAAATTATGAAAAAGAAAATTTTTTAATTTTTTGTCAATTTTGAAAATTTTTTATATATTTTCATAAATAATGACCAAAAACACAATAAAAATTTAAAATCAGCCATTTTTAGTGAAATTCACAAAAAAATTTGTAAAAATTTATTTTGCACTAAAAATCATGAAAATGATAAAATTTTCAGCAAAAATTTGTTGAATTATGTTAATTATCTAAAAATTCATTGTTTATAAAAACATTTTTTAAAAATTATGGTAGTTTTCATAGTGTTATTGTCTCATTCCCGTTCCTGAAAATCTCAATTTCCGGAAAATAAAAAACCACTATTTTAAACTTACTTCATTTTTTAATGACGAGCCTTTGAACTGTTTGAAAGTTAAAAATAAACTAAATTATTTGACTCGATATATCTTATAACTAAATAAAAATTATTAACGTTACAATGTAAGAAAAAATATTGAGAACAGATTATTTTATTGAAGTCAGAATTGATAAATTCTAAAGGAAATGTGAAAACTTTGTATATTATTACATTTTGTTTTTATCTCAGTTCTGCTTATACTACTTATCATACACAGAGAAAAATTTATTTATGAGGCATAAAAAGTTTACTTTATTACACTCATAAATTTTTAAGTCTTATAAAATTTTTTGGGCTCTAATAAAGTTTTAATTTTTTTCTGGCATAAATTCACTTCATTAGATCCAACTTTATGCCAGTTAAAAATTTTTTTCTTCGTGTTAATATTCACATATAATGTATTTGCTCTTAATTTAATACTCTGTATTTTTGTAAAATTTTTCGTAAACAATTGTCAAATATATGAGCCAAGGGGTACGAACTTCATCAAAAAAGTATCAAAAAATCAAAAATTTCATCAAAAAATCAAATTTGATTTTTTGATGTTTTCCATACAAATTTTTGATTTTTTTGGATTTTTCAATGATAACTATGATCGATTTTTATTTGAAGTATCAAAAACCCTTACCCCTTGAAATGAGCAATTTCAGCTCAAATAATAAACTATAAATCAAAGAAAACGTCTTAGAAAACAAAATAATTTTTGAAATAAATTTATATATGGTGATAAACAGTGTTTTAAATGAAATTTCTCAAAATTCTATATTCAAAAGTTCAATCAGAATTGAAATCGAACAAGTGATAAATGAGAAAATCCAATTTGTTTACAAAATATCTGAAATAGATCGATAATTATATGTTTTTTAGTTAACAAAATTATTTTGAAACTTTAAATTTCACTTCAAAATTTATTTAATTATTTCCAGGGTTAACAACAAATTTGAGGTCGGTTGAGGAAATGTGGGGATTTTGGTATTTTTTGTGAGGAAATGTGGAATCGCTTGGGAATTTACGTGAATTTAGTGGATTTTGTGGAGATTCGTGGAAATTTGTGGGGATTTGTGGAGATTTGTGGGGATTTGTGGGGATTTGTGAGGATTTTTTCGTAATAAAACTTAAAAAATTGATAATAAAAATTTAATTTTTGAGAAATTTTTTGTTTAAAATCATTTTCTTTGACTACAATTTAACTAAAGAAGTTTTTAAAACGAAAATTAAAGTTTTTTAAATATTTGATGACTCCTATGAGAATGTCTGAAATTTTTAAAAATCGAATTTGACATAAATACCAATTAAATCGTAAAA
>JACWBX010003748.1:0-11834 GCA_014622435.1 Polypedilum pembai
CAACTCATTAAAACAACATTTCTTTAATGACTATAATTAATAATTTCTCTCTCTCTCTCTCTTCATTTTATACACACTAAAAGAGAGAGAGAGAAAGAAAGATTTCACAGTATGATGATAATAAATTAAATTCTTCTTCTCCTCACAAGAACACACAAAAAAATTATTTTAATTTCATCCAGTTCATGTTTTTTTTATTCTCGCTGTTTCTTTTTACATTTTTCACACATTACATGAAATAAATTAAATTAACTTTTTTTGTTATTTAAGAAGGATTTTAGAAGAAAATATTTTGATCATAGTAAACAATTTTTAAAATTCTAAGATGTTGCATTAAAATGCTAAATTTAAATTTTTAACAACTGACTTTGGCAAGTTTCAACTATATTGCGTGATGTTTTGCGGTTTTTCTTCGATGTTTTATGAAAATTCTTTTCTTTGCAAATTTATGTGTAAACGGCATACTGAAACTTGCAATTTAATACAGAAGATGAACTGAAATTAAAAATATAAAAATTTTTAACTAAGAAATTTTAAACTTAGCTTTATACTTCTCTAAAAACAACCAAGCGTGGAGACACAAAAAAGCGCAACGGTTGATCACAAATTGTCTTAACTGTTGCTGTTTGATTTTAAAAAAAATGTTAACTGTTTATTATCATGCCGAAATTTTCAAAGAAGATTGCAAAAACATTTGTGCGTGAGTGCATTAAAATTTGGATTTTTTTAGATTGAGTCTGACAAATTTCGATATTCAAATCACAATATGCTGACTTCGCTACTTAACTTTCTTAAATGAACTTCAATTTCAATCAACTTAAACTAATAATTTAAATTTTTATTTTGCTAAATTTGATTCAGAAATAAAATATGGATTTTTAATTGAAATGTTAGAATTTATGATTCGAATCTTAAACATATGTTAAATATTTAACTTTTGTTGTTAATATATTTTTTTTTACTGAAATTTAATTTTGAAAACTCTTGAATTAGCTTTAAAAATTTAATTTTTATTTTTCAAATTTCTTCAAACTAATTCCAAGAAGTTTTTACATTTGATATTAAAGTGAAAAAATTTGTTACATTTTGCTCTATTTTACACAAATTTTTTTTCCCTTATTTGATACTTAAAAAGTAAAAACAATTTTATACTATAAAGTCTCACAAAAATTTTGATATTTGATTCCTCAAGTTAAGCGATGATAAATCATCATTTTGATCAATCATCATTTTTTTAATAATTTTTAAAAATGAAAAATAAAAATCTTATATAGATGTCGAAATTTGCGATTCGAATCTTGTATCAACTATTACGCAGGTTTTTTTTGCTGAAACTTAAATTTAAATAATCTTCGATTAGCTTTAAAAAACTTAATTTTTCTATTTTAATTTTTATTTCCAAGAGATCATAACTTTTGATGCTTTAAATCAAAAATTTTACCAGGCGCAAACACATGTTGCTTTTTTATGTTCTCGTTTGCTCTTTTTTTGGTGTTCACGCCTTGAAATTTTACCAAAAATAACAAAAATCTTGGTAGTTACACACGACCGTTATGGTGGCTCTTGATTATTCGAAATAATTTAAACTTCAAAAAGTTTGTTAACAAAAAATTTAAAAAGCAACATTTAGCTGATTATTTATGTTCTTCGATATAAAAAAGTTTATATTAAAGCTACTAAAGGCTTTATTTCACATCATTTCAGCCAAAAACTTAAATTCAAGAAATAATAGAATATTTCAATACGCAATTCAGCCGTTAAAATTCAAAATTCTAGGGGAATGTCAACTGAAAAATGTTTTGAAATTCCCCTAAAACTGCTTTATTGAATGTAAAAATTTTAAAAAATCACTAAATATTCTTATTAACTGTGTTTTGCATTATAGTTTATGTCTCAATATTTCCTTATAATTAGATAAGAAATGAAAATAATTAGAAATTCATTGTAAAATTAAGATTTAAAAGAAATTTTTTAACGGCTTCGAAAAAATTGAATAAAATCTGGATCCAAATTTTGGATCAAAATCTTTTTTCGAAAATTTTGAAAATACGTTTGAAATTAAAAAAACCCAATGCCCAAAATTTCGAGTGAAACTACCAAGACAAAAATATTTTTGACACTTTTTGATTAAATTTTTCATGAACTTTTCTGATGAATTTTAAATCCCTTGATTAATTTAAACAAAACATGAAAAAGAAAATTAAAGAATACCAAAAGAAATTTCTTTTTCTCTTTCTTTCAAACAAAAACTTTTTTTTTTACCTAAATGCTTTTAATTTTAATTGCTTCAACCGCATTTTCTTTCTTAAATTGCACTCACAAAATATTTTCTTAAAACCACTTTAAAAGAAAACTTTTTTCATCAGCAAATTAAAGAGCACCCAAGTTATTTGAGGTAAAGTTAAAAGTTTTTTTTTTTTGTGTAGTAAAAAAGAACAGAAGGAAGGAAAGAAAAGAACTAATTACTTTATGAGATATTAATATTAATGAAGTAAAATTGACGACGCGAGTCTGACAAATATTTATGGTCAAAATTAACAGTTTATTGCCCTTTTTCAACCTTTCTTTAATTGTAAATTTCAATGTCATTTTAGTGAGATCATCATCATCTAAAGCAGTGTTGTTACACAGGCGGACTGTGAAAATATTTACAAAAAATTTCGCGATTTGAATTATAGATGGCGCTTTAATCGTTTTGAAGCGCCATCTATAATTTCCATAGCGGAATTTTTTGGAATTATTTTTACAGGCCGCCTGTGTAACAACACTGATCTAAAGATTTATCTTTTTAGAATTTTAAATTTAAATTTCCATATTGAACGTCAATAAATTGTAAATATTCACACATAAAATATTTTTTTTTTCTTCTCCTCTTCAATATACATAACATCTTAATTCATTCACAATTCTGCTCTTTTCTCTCTCTTGCTTGCTTGCTTGCTTGCTACAGAAAAATAAAAAAATTAAATTTGTTATAAATAATATTTTTTTTTGCTGATCGGCTTTTTTTTCTCTTTCACATATAGCAGTCAATAAATTATAAATTATCGAATAAAAGGAAAATTTTCCGACATCAAGTTTATATAAAATGAGAGCGTCTTCTTAGCTCTTTTACTTAATATACATATGAGTATTTTTAAATTGTTGTGAGATATATTGGTAGTGATCAAGGTGAAGAAACTCTGATTGCTACTCAATTTGGTTTAACAAAAAAAACCGTTAAAAATTTAAAAACAAATTAGACTTTAAAAGCAACAATAGAAGTATGTGCATACTTATACGCATGTTGCCAAACCCTAAGAAAATTATTTGCATGTATAAATTTTGAATTCACTTTTACTGTCTTAAAGGGAATTGAAAAATGTATGAAAATTTTATATAAAAGAAAAGTCTTAGTAAACTAAAAAACTCATATTGATATATTTGAATAAAGTAAAAAATGCGAATTTCAAATCTTAACAAAGAATTGCACTGTCGAAGAATCTGTTTTTTTTTTTTGATTAATTTAATTTTTTTAAAACAAAATTAGAGTCTGAAATCGTTCTGAAATTTAAAAATAAAACACTAATCGATTGAAAGCTAATAAATTTTTATTAAATCATGAAACAGTTTCGGAATCTGCACAAAATAATTAAATTTTGTTAAAACTTTTACTTATATAAAGTAAATTTTAAAATTTGTTTAAAACAAGACCGAGGGAGTGACAACTTTGAAGAAAAGGAAGAAAAAATCGAAAAAGTGTAAAAAAAATGAAGAAAAAGGGAGAAAAAATTTAAATTTTTTTTCGAAGCTAACATTGAAAAAAAAAACTTAATTGCTGGCATAAAGTTTTCTCTCATAAAGCGAATTCATGCCAGACTGGTATAAAGCTGAATCAAGAGTCCCCGAAATCGTTTTACAAATAACTAAAAATCAACTAAAGTTTAATCGATTAGTGCAACTAATTTTTCAAACGGTTTCGGACTCTGGTTGAATCTAATCTGTCAGAAAAAAATGTTATAAATTTATAACAATTAGAAAAGTTTTATGAGACATAAAAAGTTAGTATGGAAAAGAATTTATGAGTGTCATAAAGCGGGCTTTTTTATCAAATGTTTTGAAGAATTTTACTTAGTAAATTTAATCAATTTGAAAAATTTGTTAAAATTAAATAAAACATTTTTCGATAAATTTGGAATTTTAATAAGAATTGATTTTCTCTTCTTTAATTTGAAAATTCGTTATAAAATTTAAAATTGAAATAAGAAGATCAAATTTCTAATCTTGAAAACTCTCAACTATCTAGCCTTCTACAGGAGATAAAATTTTTCTTTTTTTTACAATAATTTTCCCTTTTTTTTCAAAAATAATTCCATAAGTTTCACAATAATTCCACATTACACAACAAAACAGCATCAAAAAATTACAATAACAGCAAAAAATAAAAGCGAAGCATCAAAGAAAAGAATCTGAATTTTACCTTAAAGCATTACACTCGCTCGTCTTCCTTTCTTTCTTTATATTTTATGCATTAATGCTCAATGCATTTCCACAAATCATAAATCTCAAATGCGTGAATGCACTTTTTCAAAGAATGCGCGGATTATGTATGAAGTTGTTGATGTTTCTTTTTTCTTCTTTTTCTTTTGGATTAACCAAAAGGAAATAATCTTTAAAAAAATTTTTATTTATTGAGTGAGAATATATATATACATGTCGAGATTAATGAGCTTAGTTGATTGAACAATTATAAAACTTTTTTTTGTCAAAATGAAACAAATATAAAAGTTGAATTTTGAAAATATAATGAAAATTTCAGTTTCAAATCTTGAAAATTCCATGAAAAGTTAAAAATTTCAACAAATAATTTTTTTTTTTGCATATTTTTTAAAAGTTACAGAAAGTCTCCGTGTTGCAATTTCGCATTTTTGTCGCCACAAATCAGTTTTTATTAACAGATTCGTTTCTTTAATCAAAAATTTCTTTTAAAAATAAAATTTAATTATAACAAAAAACTTTTTTTGAGTTCTAAGCTGCTTTTGTGAGTTAAAAATAAGACACTGCTAGAGAGCAAATTGATGGTCTTGAATTTGGATCCTAAAATGGAGACCTCGAGGATTTTGAATTTTCAGGTTTTTTCACGCTCAGAACTTTCTGCTATCTGATCGCAGTATAAAAAAAATTAAAAGAACATCAGGCTCATCCCCTGTTTTCACTAATTTTATCGTCGGAATGTTGACTGACACGTTGTGTGACGAAACACGTTTCGAATCACGGAGCAGTCAAACACATCAAGGAAATCATCTTATTTTGTGAAGAATTTATGCTTTTGTGTCTGAAGTCCATGCACTAGAATATCATGTAGAAAAAATCATTTTTAACAAGTTTTCTTTGCATTTTAAGACATTTTGCAACTTTTTGATCAACATCATGTTGGGCTATCATGCACTATCATTGACTAGCAATTTTTTTTAAAATTCTTTACTTCTTGCTCTAGGAAATATTGCTGACACACAATACAGCTACAAGTTATGTAAAATAAGTCATTAAAAATGATTTTTAATAAGTTGCACTTTGAAAGAACCGAAGAACTTCATAAAATTGCAAATTTCCGCTCGTGAAGGATTATATCTGCTCACTAAATGTAAAACATTAACGAATAACTTTTCCTACTTTCAACAATATTATAACTAGCTTTATAACTAAAATTTGTAGAAATAGCATGAAATTACCAAAACTCAAATATAATGTCAACAATTTTTGTAAACAATATTTTAAAACGAATAAAAACGAACATGAAAAAAAAATTTAAAATTCTTTGGTGTCATAGTGATCTATGATGTGTCAAGATTTTTAATTTTTAAATTTTATTTTTAATCTCAAATATTTAAATTGTCAATTTAGAAACAAATTAGAAAGTTAAATATGAAAATTATGTTAAGAAGTTTAAGATTCAAATCTTGAAAAATCTGAATAAATTTGTGTGGTAAAATTCTTGTTGGTTAAGGTAATTTTTTTTGCATATTTTCCTCTTCAAAAACTAACACAAAATGATGTAACTGAAAACATGGAAGCAACATAGATTCAAAGAATAAAAAAATTTGGCACATTTCTAGCAAACATCAAAAATAAACACATAAATCAACGTCATTTCTATTTTTTCCTTCTTTCTCTCTCTTTTATAATGTACAAATGGCAATTTCAAATAGAAGAAAAATTCTTTCTATTTTGTATGCTTTATTTATGTGACTTTTTCCTCTTTTCCTTCATCCGATGAAATTCTCATTTTTCTTTCTATTCATGAAATTTTTTTTTTTTGCTTTTGCTGCCGCTGCCTTCTTCCTCTTCTGCATAGCAAAAAAAATTTAATGGTTTTAATCCAAATTCCGTCAAGATGTTTTCAACTTCTTGTGTGTGAAAAGAAAAAATTTTTCAAATAGAAGAAGAAAAAAAAAGTTGCAAACTCTTGGCATTTTTTTTTTTTTTTTTTTGAGCTGCTTCTTGCGCTATCTTTTGTGTAGTTAAATGTATTCCAAATGAAGACGCCAGTTGAGAAAATTTATGAATTTAGGATAAAAAGCTCAATTGAGCCATTTTCTCTAGCTCTCTCTTTTTTTCTGCTGAAACTTCAAAATTGAAAAATTTATGTTGCTGTCGAATGTGAATGTACACAAAAAATTTTTTTTCCTCCTTTTTTTTCTTTTAACTTACTCATCAAAAAAATAAGAAGAAAATTTTAGCATTTTTAGAATTTAAATTACAAAAAATGTCAAGTGAAAAGAAGGAAAAAAAAATTCTCATAAATTTATCAAAAGATGAAAGCGTGCGAGTGAAGATAAATTTTTTTAACTATTTTCTTAATGTTTTATTACATGAGAAGTTTTTTTTAGTTAATTTTATTTCATTCTTTGACTTTCTACTTGCTGTTTAGTTGACAATGTTTGTTTGATATAACAAAAGAGTTTCTCATTTTTTTAACAGAAGATAATGAAGTAAATTTCAGTGTTGTTACACAGGCAGCCTGTGATTGCCTGTGATAATATTTACAAAAATTCCGATATGAAAATTGTAGGTGGCGCCTCAATCATTTTGAAGCGACATCTAGCGGAATTTTTTGTAAATATTATCACAGGCCGCCTGTGTAACAACACTGGTAAATTTAGAGTAGATTTTATTAAATTTTCTTCATAAACACAATTTTGTGACAAAAAGAAAAATTCCAACTCAGATCGAACGTTTAAATTTTTTTTTGCATCATTGCTAGAAACTTTTTCGAAATTTTCACTTTATTATGTGATTTAAACAATTTCGATAAGTACACGGAATGAGTCTTATGTTCTTGTAATATTCGTTAAAATATTTAAAGTCAACCAATATTTACTTTATTTAAATAGAAAAAAAAATTATTAATGAAAAACTATTATAAAGAAGAAGATTCGATATTCAAATCTTAACATAAAAAGGATGTTGTACTGTTTGCAATTTTTTTTTTTCAAAAATGAAGAAACTGAAAAAAATTACCATTTTCTCTCGAATAGAAAGCCGACTCTTTTTTTAAAGTCATATGAAAAAGCAATAATGAAATATTTCTTTATTTTCACTGGAAAATACTCAACTAAAATTCTAAGAAAAGTCAATGAAATCAAAAAATTTAAAAATTCTCAAGGCTTGATTTTTCAAGAAAGTGCTATGGTCAATGTTCACTACACACTTTGCTGCTTTGAATTGTTATTTAGTTTTAAATTATGCAGCTCTAAAAAAAGTAGGAACAGCACATGATAATTTAATGAAAAAATTCGTTTTCACTAGTGTTGATGATTATTTATTATTATTTAATTTCTACTTTCATAAATACAAAGGATCTTCTTGATGTACGAAAATTTAATATTTAAAACTGAGCAATATTTGCTTTATTGAAATAGAAAAAAAATTCAAATCTTGTCTAAATTATTAATGAAAATTTATTATGAAGAAGAAAATTCTAGATTCAAATCTTTAAAAATCACAAAATTTAATTTTCACATATTTTAGTTATTTTTTGCAATTTTTTGTGAAAATTAAAAATTTTTTCTATAAATTCACTCATTCTTTTCTCTTCATAAATGCTTAATGCTTAAAAAAATTGTGTACATGTATAAATAAGAACAGAAAATGTATTTTTTCTCTCTTTCTCTTATATGACTTGATTTATGAGATTAAAATATAAAATTTTTCTCTTTCTCTTGTTGTTTGCTTAAAGAATTATAAAAAAAAACTCACACAAGTAATATGAAACATTTTTCCTTGCTTTATAAGATTAAATTTATCTTCAACCATTTTTGTTTGTTTTCTTATCATTTTTTATTCTTTTCTTTTTGACTTTAATTTATGCTTGTAATTGGATCTAAAGCAATTCTCAGTATAACTCACGTTTTCTGATGAAATTTTACTCCTTTTTAATCAGAGTTGTTATATTGACGGTCTATGTGAATATTTACAAAAAATTCTACTAGATGGCGCGTTAAAAACGATCTAAGCGACATCTACAATTTTAATAGCGGAATTTTTTGTAAATATTCACACAGACCGTCTATGAATAACAACTCTGCTTTCAATATTCAAATTGAAGAAATAAAAAGCTTTTTATTTAAAGGATTTTTTTCTTCCTATTTATTTTCATTAAAATGATCTGACTTTTTTCTCCTTTTGCTGAATGCATAAAATATTTATTTTTGGCGACAATGTGGCGGTTTATGCCAAAGATGAGAAGCACAAAAAAACTATCTGCTGCTGCTGTTCTCTTTTTTTTTTTTTATCCAGGAAAAACTATATCTCACATACAAGTAGAAGATGAAGAAGAAAAGAATAAATAAAAACTACATTTTTTATCTCTCATGACATATACACAGAGAGTAAAAAAAGGCATTGGATGAGATAAAATAGTGAAAGATTAAAGACTTAAGTTGAGATTATAACGCATTTATAGAATCTGATGACATTTAAAATTTTTAAGTTTTTGCTTCAAAAATAACGGTCAAAATAATTTTGAATTTCTAAATTGACTAATCTTCATGAATTTTTGTTTCTTGGTCAATAAAATTTTTATAACTCTGTCACCTAAAAACAGTGTTGTTACACAGACAGCCTGTGATGGCCTGTGATAATATTTACAAAAAATTCCGCTAGATGGCGCTTCAAAACGATTTAGGCGCCATCTACAATTTCCATTGCGGAATTTTCTGTAAATATTATCACAGGCAATCACAGGCCGCCTGTGTAACAACACTGCCTAAAAATAACCTCTCCAAAAGAATTCTATCCAGACTTTATCAGATGATTTGAGTTCATCGATTGCTCAAGTTTTGCACTTTTTGAGTGTTCCTTACAATAGAAATAAACTACAAGTCTTGTAGTAACATAAAAACACTCAAAGTGGCTTTTCACTGAACCAAGTAGTTCGTCTCTAGATGTTGACAATAATCATTTGAATTTGCTATAATTTTGCTTAAAACAGCAGGTCACCTTTAGCAGTGATAGGTTTTCTGAGGCAAACTGTAAGTCTTGCAGTAAGATAAGAACACTTAAAAAGTCTTTTCACAGAAACAATTAATTCCCGTCTCTAATCGTTGGTAGCAAAGTGCAAAGATTTAAAGAGCACAAATAAAATAATAAAAAAATAAAAAAATAGAACAAAAGACTCTAGTCTAAGTATCTTTGAGCTAACAACGAAAAAAATCGTAATATAACGAAAAACTTGAAAATAACGGTCACACTCATAAAAATAATTTAGAAATTTGGATTTTAGAATTATTCTAAAAAATTTCTAAAGAAAAATTCTTAATTCAAAAATTTTTACTTTTAAATTTAGAATATCAAATTTTAGACTAAATCTTTAAAGATATACTTCGCAAGAATAATCAGCAGCTACGAAATCAAAAAGGAGCAAATTTCCTTTAAAATTTAATAATGAATGTTTTAAGATTTTTAAAGTGTGAAACTAAATTCATATTTGCGGCTATTCTTTAGCCATTTTTGTTAAGTTTAGTGTACTTCTAGTGCATTAAATATGATTCTTTATTAACATAATAATAATAATAAACACTCTTTTTATTGATTTATAAATGTTGGTTTTACATATGTATTGTAATAAATATTAATCATTAACCCGTAGGTTTCAATACGTCAGCGACAGCGATATCTTGAAATGGCTTCGATGAAATGTTGTTGCATATTTGAGTGGTAAAGGGAAAAATTGCAAAAAACCCTCTTGTTGAATGTTGGATTTTGTTGCTAATGAATCCACGAAGATGGTGACGGAAGGAAAAAGCACATGGCATAAAAAACCTTCCTGTTAACTTACAGCTAACTTACAGACTAAGATGAGCGAAGCTACTTATAGACTAAGTCAATAAAAACGTATTCTTCTTCTTGAGTTCCTTAAACCTAATAATTCAGTTGATAATTCATTGAAATTTGCATTTTTTTACATTTATTAACACATTGTAGCTAACGATGATTGCATTGCAATCGTATTGAAATTTGTTGATTCCCCACGAATGATCGATAAACAGAACAGCTCCAAACCATATGATGTTGATATCAATGCAGAGCAGCATGCCATATGATGAGGTTATGTTTTGCTCACCAGATCCAGTATGTAAATTTCGAAAAAGCCAGCTTGAACTTACTTTTAACGCTTCAATATCTTTCTCCACGGATGTTGTTTCAACTTGCCAGAGATTATTGGGCCTCGCTGGATCCAGAAAATTTTGGCACCAAAAGTTGAGATGTTGATTTTAGTCCATTTGCTTATTGATTTTGATTTAACTTCATAACTCTCTCCTTGGCGAGGTTGTGAGTTAATTGTATAGCTTATTGCGGAGTTAAAAAACTATTTCATTAATTTTTAATTCGCGAGTGAAAATATTTGCGACCGCACTCTTCGAAATTTCCGAGGGGAATGTATTAACATAATAAATAGGAAATAAATTTTTTCTTTTTAGCTAAGAATCAAAATTCTAAAATTTAAAACAAAATTTTTCAAAATCAAGAATTTAATTTTTCAAATATAGAATTTTTACTTTAAATTTAAAACAAAAATCTAAATTTTGAATTTTACTAGGGTTCGGAATTATGCAGATAAGAAGAAGAAGTATGCGCATAATTTTCTTCTTCTTATTCATTTTTGTATGGAAAAATGCGCATACTTCTTCTTCTTATCTGCATAATTCCGAACCCTAATTTTTTTGTTCCAGTGTCCATTTCCTCGTAAATGCTGAGAAAAATTGAACTAAAACTGAATGACAAAATGAATAATTCGTAATTTTTTGTTGTAATTTAATTTTTAACTGCTATTCTTAGTTGAAATTTCGTTAAAACTTGTAAAAAATTGGTGAAAGTACTCAATTGCGGATTGGTGTACTTTAGCGCATTTTTGGCGCCCAGATCAGTGTTTGTTACGAATAACAGAGTTAGCTAATTCGTTTTTAGGAACAGAAGCTTTACCTTAAAAACAAAATTGAGTTGCAAAACTACATGTTTAGTTGTTTGCTTTTTAATTTGATCACAACAATTAGAATTTCTGTGTGTGTACCAAGTTAAAGCAAAATTTCAGAAGTTTCTTTGAATATAAATTCTAATCGTTTAATTATATTCAAGTTTATAAGAAAAATTGCATCGAAATCAATTTTGCATTTATCAACATTATAAATATGAAAATTTAATGTGTTAATCAGTGTTGTTACACAGGCGGCCTGTGATTGCCTGTGATGATATTTACGAAAATTTCGCTATGGAAATTGTAGATGGCGCCTAAATCGTTTTTGAAGCGCCATCTACAATTTTTTAGGGAATTTTTTTGTAAATATTGTCACAAG
>JACWBX010003749.1:0-32441 GCA_014622435.1 Polypedilum pembai
AGAATTCAAAATAAGAGAGCGCTCTATCAAATTTGTTTACATGTGTTCAGAAATTTTTCATTGGAAATTGTTTTTCGCATATTATCAATTTTATCATCAATATAGCACAACATAAAGTAGTTTGTGCACGCCTACATAGTGTAACAATTCATTTAAGAGAAACCGCGAGTCTCTAGCTATTGTAGTTTTTGAGATCTCAGCCACCCAGCCGAACAGCCGAACAGCCAGCCAAAGTGAATATAATAGCGTATTTTTTTCCAAAAATGCGCTAAAAATGCAATGCTGATTTTGTGGTAAAATTTAAAACTGATTCATCACGGATGTTGTTTGTGTCTATGACGAATTTAAGTTTAAATTTTTTATACACTTCCTTCCTCTAGAATTAAATTTTTTACCTTCATAGCAATTTCTTTGAGACATCAAACTTTGAAGTTCACTTAAGAAGACAATGCACTTTGAAAATTAATTAGAAAAAAGTTTTTAAGGTTGAATCACATTTTAATTTATGTTATATGCAAGCGTGTTTAATAGTACAATACATAAGTTTGTTTAGATTTTATTCATCGGATTTTCAGGAGCCTTTTGCCAATTTTTAAATATAATTTGCTTCAATTGAGAGAGTTTCAAAGATGGATTTTCAGACTTAATTATAGGAAGTTGTTGTTCTTCATATGCTTTGTAAGCAGCTTTCATTCTTTTTTCTGGATGTTTGTCTTCTTCAGTGGTGTCCACTCTAAGAACTTTAATAGCTTCATCAATGTTGGTTGCTACAAGAGTATCTGCCATAGCTCGATTCAAATTTTCTTCAATTGGTACTTCTTTGACTACATGAATCTTTGTGTTTGGATGGTTAATGTTTTCGATGTTTTTATTTCTCTTTTCAACTTCTTTTTCTATTTGAGCTCTTGTTATTTTAGCTTGAGGTATTTTTGCAGCAACTTTGATCGACTTTTCTTCTTGTTCTAAAAGTGCCTTCGCTTCTTGCTTTTTTCTTAATTGCTCAGCTTTTTTACGTTCCTCTTCAGCTTTTCGATCTTGTTTTTTTGCGAGATTCTTGTCATCATCAATCCATTTCGCTATAAATAAAAATTTTTATAATATTGACACTGAGCACTGAAACATTAAATTTTTGAGTGCTCAGCACTCAACATTTAAAATATTAAGTGCTATACATTGAGCACAAAAGCATTCAGTGCTCAACATCGAACATTTAAAATATTGAATACTGAATAGTTAGTGTTGATCGTTAAGCACATATAAAGCATTGAGTGATGTACATTAAGTAACATATTAACTTAAAATCTCCGAAATGAAATTCTTAATTTTGAAAAAGAAATTTGTAAAAAAGTAAACAAAAGGATATTTTTAAACTTGCCATCTTCTTTTCTCCTCTCTTCTTCATCAGCTTTTGCTTGTTTAACAGCAGCTTTTCGTTCACGTGCTTCTAAAGATTTAGTGTTTGTAGTTAGCTTTTTAGGCATTTTAAATTTGTTTTTCTAAAAAATTCATCAAAACAAAAATTTCTTGAAGACGAATTTTATGTGGGGGGCTTACAGCTTTCTAAAATTGAAATACCCAGAGCAATTTAGCGCTTTTTTGTTTTTCAAATCAGAATTGAGTCTTTAGAATATAATAAAAATTTAATACATGTAAGAATAAAATAGAGAAAAAAAGAGCAAAATAAAGTTCAATTTGAATTACAGACAGGTTAAATTTTTATGAAAATACATAAAAAATGATTCTGAATATTCATGGAATTGAAATAAAATTTCCATTTGAGCCTTATCCTTTACAAAAAGATTACATGACAAAAGTTATTGAAGCTTTAGAAGGTCGACAAAATGCTATTCTTGAATCACCTACAGGTAAGCATATGAATTTTAGTTATTTAGCGAATTTCACAATTTTATATTTGCTATTTTAAGGAACCGGCAAAACACTATGCCTGTTAACAGCATCACTAGGATGG
The DNA here is from genome assembly GCA_014622435.1 of Polypedilum pembai. Classification (NCBI taxonomy): domain Eukaryota; kingdom Metazoa; phylum Arthropoda; class Insecta; order Diptera; family Chironomidae; genus Polypedilum; species Polypedilum pembai. The sequence goes on from JACWBX010003749.1 coordinate 1,970, forward strand.
TTGATGAAAGTAAAAAAAGAGGTAAATATAAATGTTATTCCGCTATACAATTTAATATATTATTAAATTCATAGACATTTCAAAATGAAAACTTGAATGTGCAACAACGAGCAATTGACATTGTGGATCAATTGAGAGACACACAATATAACAAAAATGATATTCCCCAAATGTTGAATATGTTTAATAATCCACAAGATAAAAATCAAAGACGTCAATGGAACACTCCAACAATCATTTATACATCAAGAACACATTCTCAACTTACGCAAGCAGTTCAAGAGTTGAAAAATTCTGATTATCGAAACGTAGAGTCCGTTTCATTAGGTTCGCGTGATCAATTATGTATCAATCAAGAAGTACTCAAAGAAGGCAAAACGTCATCTGAAAGAAATAATTTATGTCAATTAAAAATTAGAAAGAAACAATGCAAATTTCGAGAAGGTATCGATCGAACTGCACAATCTACAAGAGTTGCTGAAATTCCAGTCAAAGATATTGAAGATCTTGTTGAACTTGGAAAAACCTGTCATGTGTGTCCTTATTATCTATCAAGAGAACTCGCCAAAAAAGCAGATATCATTTTCATGCCTTACAACTATCTTCTCGATCCAAAAATTCTCAAAGCATTTCAAGTAGATTTGAAAGATGCAATAATTATTCTTGATGAAGCACACAATGTTGAAAAAGTGTGCGAGGAAACAGCAAGCATTACAATCACATCAACTGACATTGCCAATTGCATTAACGATATTACACATGTCATGAAAATTCTCAGCAAAGACGAAGAATTTGAATTTTTCCTCGAAGGTGACGAAACAGAAAAAGATTTTAATGTTGAAGATTGTGCAAAATTAAAAGAAATCGTTTTGAAACTTGAGGAAACAATTGATAAAATTGATCAAGTAGTGCAAAAACAAGGTCGAACCTTTCCAGGCAGAAAAATATTTGAGATTTTTAGTGAAGCCGGAATTGATGTAAATTCTTATCCAATGATAAGACAGCTTATTGATGGTATCATCATATTTTTAACACAATCTTCTGCTGGGAATCTCTTTGGTCGTAAAGGAGGTGGATTAATGAAGCTAATGGAGGTGTTAGAAACAGCATTTGAAAGCATTCGAGCAAATAGTTATGAAGACTACTTAAGAGAAATGGACAAAGGATATCGTGTGCATGTTGAATTAGAGTTGGAAACTAAGAAGAAAGATGGTGCTTGGATTTCTCAGCCGAAGTTAAATAGAAATCCAAAAGTAATCAATTACTGGTGCTTTCATCCAGGCTTTGGTATGTCTCATTTGTTAGATAGACAAGTTCGAACAATTATTTTGACAAGCGGAACATTAGCACCTCTCAAACCTTTAATAAGTGAACTCGCAATTCAAATTGATCATCGTTTAGAAAATCCGCACATTATCAAGCCTTCGCAAGTATTGGTTAAAATTATCAATAATGGACCAGATAAAGAACCTCTAAGTGGAAGTTATGATAATCGAGATAATCAAGCATATCTTAAATCAATGGGAATGACAATTGTGGGGCTCTGTCGAGTTATACCAAATGGTGTTCTCGTCTTTTTTCCATCTTACCCGTTGATGAATAAGTTCATTGAAGTTTGGCAAGCGAGTGGAATTTACAAAACACTTTATGACATCAAACCAATTTTTACTGAGCCGCGCTCTAAAGAAGATTTTCAAGATTCAATTAAACAGTACTATGAGCAAGTAACAACAAAACAAGGAGCAATCTATATGGCTGTTTTGCGAGGAAAAGTTTCCGAAGGTTTAGATTTTAATGATCATAATGCGCGAGCTGTGATGATTTGCGGTATACCATTTCCACCTATGCTTGATCCTCGAGTAATATTGAAGAAGAAATACCTCGATCTAAATCGAAATACAATCAATCAATTACAAAGCGGTCAAGAATGGTATGTACTTGAATCTGTTAGAGCTGTTAATCAAGCCATTGGACGTGTAATTCGTCACAAAGATGATTATGGCGCAATATTTCTTTGTGATCGTCGCTTCCATAGCCAGAAAAATCAACTCTCAAAATGGATTCAGTCGCATCTCGCGTCTCAAAGTCCAGGTGAAGTAAATTGTGGTAAAATTATTGGAGAAACGGCACGATTTTTCCGTCTTGCAAAAGAAAACATGCCAGAACCAAAAATTAGAGAAATACAAGATGAACTTAAAAGAGAGAATAGTAGTGGTAATGAGATGTCAAATAACGCTATATCTATGTCAAATGATTATCTTAAGCAACAAATTAAACAAGAAAGTATGAATGAAATTTACAAAACAAATTTAAGTGATAAAAATGATGAGAAATACAAAAACTATGTAGCTACAATGAAAGCTAAAATTAAATCTGAAGCGAATAATTCTAACTTTATGGGATCACTTGATCGCGATGTCAATGTAATTGATTTTAATAATGCTGCCTCAACATCATCAAATAGTAAATTTGCACGTCCACCAAGTCCACAAGACATAGAAAACGCTAGTAAACGACGTCGTTTCAAAATGATTCCAAATGCAAATCAAATATTTTCATCAGAAATTAAAACGGAAGAAAATGAGAAAACGATTATTGATGAATCAAAAATTACCGTAAGACGAGAAGATTATAATAGAATAATTCCAACGACAAGAAAAGAGTTTATGGAACAGCTAAAACTTGTGATACCACTTGATAAATATAAAAAGTACATCAAAATAATGTTGAGCTATGAGAAGAATGAAATGCCAGTTGAAGAAGCTCTTAAAATGCTGACTTCGATATTTCTCAATTATCCTGAACAAATTTGTTTCTTGCGTGTTGCTAAAATTTTTATGAAGAAAAATCATTATCATCTTATTGATGAGTTAATTTCAAAGCATTTTGTAATTGTTGACTAACTTCTTTTAACAATAAATTTTGAAATTTTATACATTAAAGTGTTACCTCACATATAAAGACCATTTTCATTCAGTTAAAGCAACATAAACATAAACAAAAATGAATTCATTTAAGAAAAAAAGCAAAAAATTAAAAAGAAAGCGTGATAAGAAAAGAAAAAAGGATAGAAAGCGAAAGAGATCAAGCAGTTTTGACTCTAGTAGTTCTGATTCTTCTTCATCATCCAGCAGTAGTAGTAGTTCGGATGAAAAATATAAAAAGCGAAAACATAAAAAAGATCGAAAAAGGAAAAAACTAGAAAAGATCGATAATAAAACTAAGATTGATAAATCGACTGGTGAATCAAGTAAACCTACTGTTCAAGAAACTGCTGAAGATGCAGATTTTTCAATACCTTTGGATTTAATGAATACAAATCATAATGCTCCAGAAACAAAAGAAGCGTATGAAAAAAGACAAAGTATTGTTCGGCGTGTAGTCGATGAGGAGACTGGTAGAACAAGATTGGTTAAAGGTATTCAGATAGTTTTAAAATAAATTATGAAATGAAATACTAATTTTTCTCTTAATAAAGGTGACGGTGAAATATTGGAAGAGATTGTAAGCAGAGACCGGCATCGTGAAATTAACAAAAATGCTACACAATCAGATGGAAAGAATTATAGCAATAAAATGCTAGGATGGGCCAAGAATAATTCGAAATAAATTTAATTAAATTTTTAAATGGAGTTTATTAAACAAAATCATTTTACATCAATCTTATTCATTATTCACAAACATGTGTGTATTTCTTTTAGATGACAACATTTTACCAACATTATCATGACCGACAATTGCAGATAACTGCAAAATATCGTATTTAGTATAAAGAACGGTAACGGTCATAGAATTTTTCATAACATCGTCCCGTGGATTTTGATTGATTTCTTGCATTAAATTTAACATCTCGGGATAAAAATTAGACCACAGAGGTGGTTGATACATAATTATGTGACGAATACCTTTTATTCTCATTCGTCTGAAGAAATGTGAGCGTTCAGAGTAAAGAAGAAAATGAGCGCCACCATGATAAAAAAGAGTTCGTGCTCGTGAAATTTTATTATCCTTTGTATACTCGCAAATTTGTGTAAAATTCACTTCTTCTTTTTTGAGATAATTACGAATTCTAACATAATCAAAATAACTTGGAACATAAATCATCGTGTGAGCCATTGTAGCTGATTTGAATTGTGGTAAAATTGTATTTGTGAAATACTCAAAACGTACATCAAAAGACGATTCCAAAGATTTAACTTCGATACGATGAAAAACTTGAGGAATTTCCATCACAACATGCCTTATCGATCCTTGCTCGACTTTATTCGCTGTTTTAACTTTGCCATGATAATTTTTGCAACGATTGTTAAATAAAGATCTGAATTCAGGCAAATCATATGATGAGATAAGAATTGTTTGCCTATAAAATTTCGACCAACCATTAAGACACCAAGAACGTACACGTGAAAAGTCAGTATTTTGTCTTGACTGAGGCTGAAGATGAATGTGATCAAAAAGATATAGCAAATGATCCCAATTTTGTGCTAAAAACAGTTCCATTTGATCTAAAATTAGCAGCTCAATAGATGCTAAAAAATCATATTCACGATCCTTCTCACCAGGAGCTCCAATAATTAATCTCAAACCAAGTGGTGAAGCAATCAAAATATCAGCTGAATAGAACGGTGCATAGAGCTTCATTGATTTCTTTGTCAAAGAAATACCAATACGAAATGTATCTTCAGTATTTCCCGCAAATGTTAATTCATAATCTTCTGGTTTTGGATTTTTCTTTGGAAAGTAAAGCGTTTGTCCAGTGAACTCATCAACAAATCTTTTGTAATTCAAAATACCAGATTTTTCTTTGGGATTTAATAAATCAATTAGCATATTGATAACTCGATAAGCAGAATCTCGAAATGGCAATATAATTAAAACTCTTGGACGTACAAAGCCTTGATCTCTAAATTCATCAGGAGTCAATACATTTTGCTTTTTGTCTTCTTTCAATTTTGCTAGTTTTGCATTGTGTTGTAATACTTTTTGACGAGTTTTGAGTACATGATTGAGAGCATGAATGCAATAAGCTAAACGAATTTCTTCACCTGTCTTGTGTGTTCTATGTGGATAGTAGAAATCTTGATAATTTGAAGCTATTGAAAGGATCTCATTCTGCAATGGAGTAATAATTGATGACTTATCTGTTGTTTCTAATAGATCGCTATTAGCTTCAGGAATATTTTGTACAATTTGTTGTTTGATATATGCTTGTGAAACTAAATTTTGTGGATCACAGATTTTTGGAACTACACCTTCCTTTGCATAAACCTCTTCATCACCAAGCAACGAAGTTTTCTTTTTCTTTGCTACTGGCTCATTCGACTCCTTTGGAATTTCCACTATCAGATTGCCAAGTGATGTCCAATGAAGTGAGGTTGTTTCAGCTTTAACAGTGCTTCCAGAAATGCTTTCAAGAAGTTTTGGACTTAAATCATAACTTAAATGATTTGTAAATGGGCTAGAATCTTCATTTATTGATTTTGTAGATTGACTTTTCTCTTCTTCGTCAGATTCAGATTCTTCCTCTTCATCGTTAACGTCACGGTTTAAATCGTTTACAATGGACTCGTCTAGAAACTCTGTATTTATTGATTGATCTTGAACAACATCCTCTTCTTTTTGCTCCTCTTCTTCACTCATCTCTAACTCTGATCCTTCATTTAACTCAATGTCGTCACCATCACTAGATGAAGCTTCTTCAAGTTCACTATCGTCCTCCACTTGCTGTTGCTCTTCATTCTCTTCTTCACTTTCAGATGACTCGCTAGTTTCAGCTTCTTCTTCTGGCTTTCGTTTATTTTTCCTGAGTGTTGAAACAAGTTCTTGAAAATGATTGATTTCTTCTTCTTGTTGTTCTTCATCACTTGAATTTTCTATTTCATGTTCTAATGCTTGTTTCTTTTTATACTTTAATTCGGCTTAAATAAAAAATATAAGAATGAAATAAATCCATATTAGATAAAAACCCATATTCCTACCAAGTTGTTGTCGTTTTAAATTTTCTTCTGATTCCTTATTTTTCTCAATTTGTCTCTTTACCATCATATATCGATTTGGTTTTTTGTTGTAATTCTTCTTAAATTTGTTATTCTTGTTAAATGATTTTTGAGGCTTTTTTGAGCCTTTAAATCTTCCATTTCGTGCCATTTTTTTAAAATAAAAATATAACTTTAATGAAATCAAGAATTCAGCAACACAATGTTTACAAAACAATAGCACGTGGTTGAACCATTTTTTGAATTTTAAAAAATATCCGTTACACGAATATAAAAAATACGTTATACATATGAACTTTTTTATAAAATTTAAAGAACTCTATCATGCGTGGTTAAATACACAAATTTTTACACTGTGTGGTTATAATTAATTATTAATGCTTGTATAATTGATGTTTAGATTAAATCTTTACATATATCTACAAAATTAGTCATTTTAGCGTAATGAAAATTAATTAGTAGATATTCAAGAGGTATTAAGTCTAAGAATTATGCTTGAGTCAAGGTTTCTCAATTCGGATGCGATTCTTATCAGCTAGAACATGAATGATTTATAACATAATTTATTAACAGCAAATATTGCAAAAGAGGGTAACCGGAATGAACAACTCGTTGTCATTGCGAATTATCAATAAATATTTTCAAAGGATTGTTAATTGATGAGCAAGCAAACTTCCGTAAGAATCATCATTTCATCAAAGCGTGAATTTCTAGAAATGAAAAATCTCTTTTTCTTGTAAAATAAATAATTTATTAAATAAAAAATTCAATTAATAAAATCGGTTTATCAATCTTACATGTTTATGGATATATGAAAAATCATGATTATACCTATATATAGAAAAAGAATAAATGAATAATGCATTATACAAAAAAGTGTTTAGAAATCAATCAAATTGTCATCAATTATGCAATTTTGGTGTAAGTAGGTAAATGGTATTTCAAGAAACGTTTCTTTTCTCTCAATGGAACGGGAAATTTTATTCAATGACGTTTGAGCTGTATAACTTAAAACAATTTATTATTATTTATAGTAAATGCAGGTCAGTGAACCTAATCATATGGTGATCGCATGAAGCTGTTGCGGTTTGCAGTTATTGTGAGATCAAATATTTAAAAAAAAATTATTTTTTTTTCAAAAGTACTAAGCAAAACAAGCAAAATTCCTTGAAAAGATAAGAAACGTACTACAATATTTTCACGTCATTGGTAATCAACTTAAACATGGGTCGGCAAAAAATTAAAGCCGTTTAAACAAAATCAAACAAGATTTGCATGTATAAAAGCAGTTTTAAGTCTCTCTCGTTATTTGTCGCTCACATTTCTCTCTTTTTCTCTTTACTTACTCCATTTCTTCTTTATAACAATACGGTGATGAATCTTTTCTTTTGTGTCTGTTTAGAATTTCCGCATGCATGATGTCATCTCTCCTACATTTTATGAATGAAATTATTCACACTTACTCAATATCTTAATTAGTATTCACCTTGTTTTGCTAACAGAAAATTCCAATAAACCAATTTAAATTTTTTCCTTCATGATGAGAGCGAGCAATCCCAGTACAGAGAAAAAGAGCAAGAGAAAAATCACAACTTCATATAAAATCTTACGACAGTGCGATTTACACATTCATTCAGTGTATAGCACGAGATAGAACTTGAAAGTAATAATATTGTGTTTACAATTTAAACAGAAGTTATTTCTGGTTAAAAGCTGATTGATTGAGAAATTTATAATCTAAGATGAAACTGAGTGTTGTGATTTTGGTGATATTAGCTTTTGTAGTCACATGTGCAAATGCACTTGGTGATGCATTTTTGAGAAGAATTTTTGCCATCAATGGATATAGTAACAGCAACAGTTATCCAAATACCTACAACAATGGAGTGAACTATAAAAATTTTCACTATGAAACGACAAAAAAGCCTAGAGGAAGCGGAAGAAGTTTTAAGGACATTTGTAGAGCTGCAAATCCGGCTCCTTATAGTTTTCCTAATAAGCTACCTTATCCAAGTGTGCCTATCTGTTGAGCTTCTTCTTATCGTCACGTGTAATGTTTGAAAAATTTAATCAATTTTAAACTCGCATTGCAAAATATTATTTTAACACTTAATTGTAAATGAAAGAAACTATGTAACACTTAAGATTAATTTTAAAACACTATAAATATTTATAAATGACAACTTATTTAAGCATATAGATTAAAATAAATGCAATTAAAATTTGCCAACATTTTTTTAAACTTCAAGTTGATCTTGTTATGGTTATTGACTTTCAGATACATATCATATTATTAAGTTTTTTAAACATTTCCATGAAATTTTGTTTTCAAGTTTTTTGAGACATCTTTTTTTATGTTTTTGTTTTAATATGACAAAAAACAAGTTCAAACAAGACATGCTGTTTACATAGATTTAAAAACAATAGAATGATAGTTCAAAAACAAAAAAAATTGATAAAGAAAGTTGAGCAATTACGACGTCATAAAAATAATATTTCCTGAAAAGTGATTATGCGAAAGATCGCGATAGAAGAAATATCAAAAAAATTATTTAAGAATGTTCTCGTTTTTATTTTTATGATTTTTCATTTTTATAATATTTCATGTGAACACCACTTATTTTTTGCGGTTCATCTCTACATTGATTAGTTTTTTCCATGCATTTAAAATCATATTCAGCGTTTCTTCACTCATGATTGCGATGTAAATGCACATTGTTGACTGAGCACAATTTTTTACTTGAAAATCTTTTTTTAATTGTCATCTTTTGCAAAAGTAAAAAGATGGAGGCATGCTCTTTAAGATGAGATGAATTTTTTAATGCTTTTTGAGGACGTTAATGAATTTTTAACATATTTTTATATTTACATCTTCATATTTATGTATTATAGCTTGATATATAAATTATGGTTTCGTCAGACTTACTATTAAGAAAAAAAATTCGTTATAAACTGAACATGGAAAAATTCGATTGTTGAAATTTTTATTATATTGTACTGTACAGAAGATGGAAAAGAAAAAAGTATGCTGCTGTAGCTAGGTAGTACGGATAGAGTCGTTCCTAACGAGTATCAAAGAATTGAAGCTCAAACAAATAATTTTCATAATAAATATATATTTTTTCTTAACATACACACTTCATCTTCTTCTTCTTTTTTATATGCGTGCTTGAATTTGTTAGAAAAGCATTAATTATTACCAACTATTTCCTTTCTTGGAGTTTTTCAACATTAATTGATTAGAATTTTTCTTTTAGTTTTTTTTCTTTTATCTAACGTCGATTTCGAAACATCATTTAGCTTTTTTGGTTTTCCTGAATAATTCATTATCGGTCTCATTAATTTTCATTTATTTTTAAATTAATTTTATGACAATTTTTTATACTTTATTTGCAATACGTATTGTATATATACGAACATCTACTCTGACTACTGAAATAATAATGATCACAATGTGATGTAAAAGAAAAAAATTATGATTGGCTTATGCATAAGATGTAGGAAAAGGTTTTTTTCTTGTCATCTAATTGGTAAAATTTATGCCTAATTTTTTTAATCTTTTTTTTTTTTAAATATTGAAATTTATCTATTTTTGTTGAGAATTAAGAAAATTTTCTTTTTTGGCACTTTTTTATGAATTAAAATGACCAATCAATTTTTAACTTCAATTGGTTGTGGGGATTTTTTTTTAAAAATATTTTTTACTATAAGTCTGTCAAATCAATTGTTTGAATTTATCTAGATCGCATAAAGTTTTATCTAATTTCGAAGCAGTAAAAAGAATTTCATCTAGTATTTTGTGCGGAAAATTTTTGTAATGGCGGTGATAACAGTTTGATATTGTTTATAAATTAATATATTTAATGGTGTGTATGTAATGGCATCGAAAAAGTACAAAATACTGAAAAATTGTTCATTGTGTGTGTGTTTTGTGCGATTGCCAAAAAGTTATCCTTTCTATTCATATTGCAATTAATCTTTCTTGCACGCTTTCTTTATCATAATTCTCATATTATTTTTTACATGTAAAAAACAGTCTTTGAGTATTTTTTTTCTTCTCTTTTCCTAAATCTCTAAAGCAATTAGTTATGCATAAATTTTTACGCTTCTTTTCATCGCAAAATATATCTTTAATAATTAATTTATTATTTATTGTGAAACCGAAACTAAATAATTCAAACGTACGAACATGTACTTATGATTGAGATGATTATCGACTTTTTCCATCCTTCATGAGATCCTTTTAAATTATTCTCTTCGTTCATTTTTTAAAACTTTTCTCTCTAATTTATTTTGTCAACATTAGATTATCAATAGTTTCAGATGTTACAACAACTGCTGATAAATCACCATTTTCACCGTCTGTTTTCATTTTGACAATTATGGTATTTCCATTGCCATTACTCAAATGATTGCTGATGCTACCATTGCTACATATTTTACTAAATAAATCAGGTGTTTTGCTATATAAGTCTGGTGTCGCAGTCACTAGAGAATCATCAAATTCGGTCTTTAGAGCTGTATGCTTAAGAATCTCAAAACCTGAAGGATATGCGGCCAGAATTTTATAAATAAGAGCTATGTCATTAGGTGATGCCCAAATGCCCGGTCGCTTGTTATGATACAATTTTGTATACATATAAATATTTGCAGTTTTATCACATTCTAGTTGATGTGTAAGCGATGATACGACACATAATGTAGCTGCCTCAGCGCCTCCATATCGATCCACAACCACAATTGGACCATTTCGATAATTGTCACATCTCTCATGCATTTTTACGAGGAAATCATACAAACATGTTGGATTATTTAAATTCGGCCAATCAGGATTATAAAGCATTCTTACATCATTCTCTGTTCCATCTTGAATTGACTGAATTTTGAAGCGTTTTATGACATAGTCATACTGTTCATCATCACCCTCCGATGATAATTGCAAACGATAATACTCATTCTCGATTGTTTCATTTTCATTTGGCCAGAATTGTAAAAACGACTATAAATTTGTCAAAATATTATTTAAAAAAAAAAATATTAGCAATTTCATGAACTCACCACGTCATCGATTGTCGAGAGGCATACAACTGTTTGCACTTGATGATCCATAATCATTTGCCAAAAATCTTTTATTGTGTTTGATAATGGATGTTGTGTAATAATAAAGTCTCTTAATCGTCGAAAACCAAAAAGCCATGTTGCATTTATATAGTCAGTTCCATCCATACCTGGCTTAGGTGTTAAATGTGCACGACTTCCTTCCAATGAATAAATCATGCGATTTTTAACTTGATTCACTTGCTTTGTTGCCGATGTGATGTGAATATCTTTTGGAACAAATGCTGTGATGAGTTTAAACTGTTCATTGATGTATTCAATGTCATGCTCGCGCGATGCAATTTGTTCGGTGGTTAAGTTAGTGTCGTAACATGAAATGGCTTCAACAAGCGCATCATGAATGAAAATATACTGTTCTTCTGTTTGAACGAGGAAATTTCTCTGTGTTCGAATATGCCTAAGAAATCCAAAAACATTAAGGAGTCGCTTGTGCTCAATTTGTTTCAACATAGCATCGAGAACAATGTATGTGCCTGTTCTGCCCACACCGGCGCTAAAATGATAAATCGATATTTAGAAAATGGCTCTCTCCTACACTCTTTGCAAAGAAAATTACAATTTAAATGCCATAAACATACCTGCAATGAACAACAATTGGTCCAGCATCTTTTGGATTAGCTGATGATGATTTTCGTACGAAATCAAGAACAGGTAAAGCATGATCAGGAGTACCCTATAAATTAAAAATAAGCTCTATTTAATAAACAAATAATTATAATAAAAGGGAGAATTTTACGTGATCGGGCCAAGCACTGTAGTGATACTGGTAGACATATTTCTCCGCTGAGAATTGCTTCTTCTTTTTCAGCTTTGTATGACGTACTTGAAACGTTCTGATTGTGTATGTAGCCATAACTTCCTCCTTGACTAATTTCACCTGAATGACGCCATACGTTTCCGTTCCTTCTCTTGGCCAATACATATCGCACTTCCTTCGTCCGCGTTCAACGAGATTGGTTATCATGACAATAATGGCGACCCTTTGTTGCCATATCATAAGCCAAAAAGCTTCAAAAGTATTTGTCAATGGACCTTGAGTGCCAATGAACGCTCTGGATTGACGATATCCGTCAATGAAATTGGCATTGATATAATCACTCTCTTTCTTTTGACCTGCTGTCTTAAATAACTTGACACGCGAATGGTCATCTGCGAATGGAAAAAATTAACACATTAGACCTATGTAACATGCAGGACATAAAATATATTAGGCATTGGAACAAATATCAATTTTAATGCAACACATGTTTAAAGCGAATATTTATAAAACATTTAAAAATATATTTTGTATATAAAAAATGAAAAAAATTGAATCATTATTCTATTATAACTTGATAATTAAACTTTACGCATAAGCATATATTGTCACGCACACAAATATAAAGGAAAGGAATTTCCAACTTACATGCAATGATATTTAAATATCGATTTTTCGCTTTGTTGTCGGAATGTTGTGAAAATTCACTACTGTGTTCTTCTACAATAGATTCATTTTGAATGATCTCATATTCCCTGCTGAATCCAATATCGCCATCCGCATGAAGTTGCGCAACATGCTTTGGAAAGTCCTCAATACTAATTGGATAATGTATCTCACCGTTGACATTGATGGGTGCTTCAAGATCAACACTTGGCATTGATGATTGCGATTGATTTGGATCATCAAGATAGTAATAGTTGGAGTGGAAGCATTTTCTAGAATTTTCAAAGGGACGAAATATTGATTTAAATGCTGATCGAAACATTTGAGCCATGATGACTTTGTAACATTTGAGTCTGATTTAAATTAGTTATTTTTTTTTTTCAAGTACTTTTTTCAACGCAATGCAGCATACAAATTGAATGTATATGAACGATAAGTTTATGCAGTATTTATTAGATAGAAGCGAGCAGCTTTTTTTTCTCTCACTTTTTCTCTCTTTCATATATTCACGTTCGCTCACTAAAATCACAAACTTGGAGATTGGAAAACGAGTTTTATCCTTGAGAATTTTGTTCTCCAGTCAGTAAGCAAGCACAGAATCGATTACTTTCTTCCTCTTAGCAAGATCTTCTTTTTTTTCATGCTTTTTTTTCGTTACAGAAAAGAGGGAGAAGAAAAAAATGTTTTCTTTTTTTATATTTTTAAAATACTTGTTAATTTGACGTCATTTACAGCTAACAAGCTATATACACACATATGTAGTCACGATTTTGTCAGCTGTAAGTTGATGGCCTCACTCGTTGTGATTGACAAACAACAAACTATAAAAATATTTTTAACCCCTCACTCTCTTATACACACATATATAAGCGATCAATTGACAAAAATTAATGATAGTGAAATAGCTTTTTTATTAATTCAATCACTATATGAATCTCATATGTGAACTTCACTCTTTTATGTCACTGGAAAGGCACTCGTTTTATTTCACGGTAGTTTTCTTAGCAATTATTGCGTTGTTTTTCAATTTTTACTCAGTTGACAACAAATAACCGGCTCTCTTAGTAAACTTTTTTTATCGCTTATCTCATATCGAAATGACTTTTACTGCTTGCTCATAAAATGCCAATTTTTTTGATAAGAGAATTTCTCAAATGAAAAACTGAGAAACTAAAAAAAATATTCCTTTACACCTTTTAGCTCTGAGTTGTCAGAATGTAGAGAACAAACTGAGTCGCATGTGAGACAAAATAATACTCAAAATTTGCTCATGGAAGGAACGAAGAAGAGTAAATCTCGCTCTCAAAAGAGAGAGAGGCGAGCCTCACACACACCTACAAAAATTTGCTAATAATTTAGGAAAATAACAAAAACAATTCGAGAGGAATAAAATGTGAAGGAAAAAAACACATGCTGTCTCCGGATGAAATGAAATATTTAAGCAAGTATTTTGTCGCGCAATAATTTTTTTAAGAGTTTGAGAGAGCAACTTTAAAGTTATTTCTCTCTTTTATCTCTCTCTTTCTCTTTCTCTCATTCGCATGTGCATGTATTTTTGTCATACCTCGTAAAGTAAATTTCCTGCAATTAGAGCTTATTCTTTTTCTTTCCATTTAAGATGAATCACTTAAATATATTATTTATTTAAAAAAGAACATTCATTGACACATGAGTGCTTTGCGTTTGATAATTTTAAAAAAAGCTTGTGAATTTTTTAATAAATTTACTGCTAAAATAATTATTTTGCATTGAGTATCACGTTAATTTGTTTTAAATTTTCTAATGCATCAAGGTGAAAAAGAAAATGAAATGGCACATTGAATAATATGTAAAACAAAGTCTGACAGGTGCACAATTTTGTAATTAAAATCTTGGCATTTTTCTTAAAATAGTTTTTGTGTATAAAACTTTAAGCAGTATTTTTAACAAGATGATTGTTTAAATAAAACTCAACGACTGAACACAACTTAAGTTTATCAACCTCACTACTATTATAGTATACCGAATTTATACGCCACGTTATCAATAATAAAATTTTTCTTATACTCAATTTTGTTACATTCTGATGGCTCAAAATTAAACGATTTACTCACCTCCAAAGAAGAAACACCATGACTATAATTGTCAGACCAAAGCTGCATAAAGCAATTGTTGCCACGAATGTAAAGTCATAATTGTTTGCAAAGCCTTTTCTTCTTGACGGTTCAATATGTTCACAGTTAGGCTGTAGATCAATCTACAAAGAGAAATGCACATAAGTAGTAATAGGAAGCATTTCCTCTTTTTCACAAGAACTCACTTTTCTCGGAATTGTCGACTCGCTTATTTGTAATTTATTCTGATTGTAAATGCTTAATGTAGCTGCCTGTAGTTTTACTTCATAAATTTCATTCATTGTTAAATTTGGAATTTTGAGCTAAAAAAATCAAAATTTGTTTATATAGTTATAAGGAAGAAATTTTTTTGAATTATCCTTACCTCAATTTCAATATGTTCAGCTGATGAGTTGATTTGAAATTGTCGATAATAGTCCCAGTGAGATGCTTTAAAACTAATAATGTAAAAATCTATGGTGTTAAAGTAAATTATTGGCCGTTTCCATTTAACATATATTGTGCCATCCTTTTGGCATGCGAGACTCGAGACAATTGGTGGTGAGGGGGCAGCAACATCGGTTTTTATCGTAATCGGTGCTGATGCATTTCCATCATATCGAGGCGTGATGGCGACAACAACGATTTTATATTCGGTAAATGGCTCTGTGGAAAATGGAAAATGTGATATTAGACAATAAATTTTCATACACACGCAATTAGGTCAAGGACATACTCAGTTTTCTCAATGTATAGTGATGAACTCCTGATTCAGTCTTCATGCCGTTAGTTGGATCATTTTTGGGCATAGCTAAAAGTGTTTGATTCAAAAATGTATAATAGATGCGGTACATGATATTGGGACCATTTGGCTTTTCAGGCTCCAGCCATGAAATATTTATGGATGACGATGTAATTTCATGAACTGTCACGTTTCTTGGCTGCGATGGAACTGTGTATAATAAGGAAGGAAAAATATAATTTATTAAATGCTCTTTTATGTCCACAACAGTAGAATGATGTCTCAAGGTCACATGTGCAAACAGTTTATTTCATTTCATTCAGCAATGACCTATCTATTTTAATTGAATGTGGGAAGATGAGTAGAATATAATTAGTTTTGAATTTTCTGGAATGTTTGGCGCCAGTTATTAATACACTTGAATGATAAAGTCAAGTGAAATACTACGAAAAGACGAATCTCGAAGGAGTAAAAATAAATATTGCTTAATCAGCATTGATTGAGAGATGAGAGAAAATATCTATCTTACACGCGTGCCACATTACCGTATCAATTTCTTTGTAAATCATCTTGTTGAAAGGGAAACTTATTTATTATTACTTAAGTTAATTTCAAAAGTCTTCAAAATAAAATACAATGCAGAAAGAAAATTCATACGAAAACAGATCAGCAAAGCTATTTCTGGAAATAATTTATTAAACATGTGTGCTGTCGATGAAGATGAGAGAAAAAGAGAGTTTTCGCTTGATTTTAATAATTCATGATTATTGTGAGACTAAATTAAGAAGAAAAAGATTTTTTTTCTCAATTATTGAAACGTTTAAAGAAATTCATTAACATGCATAATTGGTTGTAGAAAAAAAATGACATGGCATTTTAGCGCCATTTAATAAAGCGGAACGGAGATGAAATTATCCAAAGATTTTTAAAAGAAGACAGAAGCACACATGTGACTCAATAAAAAATATTTGACATAGAAAAAACATCGCTCTTTATTGAGTACATGCTCATATGTAGAGCATAAACAATGGATGAGAAGAGAAGTTAATAAAAATGAACACACAGCTGTGAGCATTGCAAAAAGAAAAAAACCTCGCAATCTTCGGCGTTTGAATTGCAAAAAATAGAAAAATATTTAAATGTCTTATGACTTTTGCCCTTCCTTCGTTTATTATGCGCTCGACTTCTTTCATCATAACAAAAATTCAAAATATACAATAAGTCTTTTCCCACCTACAAAATATTTCACTTTATTTTGTGACAAAATTTTATTTCTTCTTCTTTTCTCTTATTTGCTCACTTATTCTCGCTGAAACAATCAATCGTAACCGAAGCATGAAATAAGTGTGAGTAACATAATAAAGAAAAACAAGATTATGAATAATTTGATGATAGGTATTTTGAGAAGAGAGTGTGTATGTTAAAGTAAATAATGAGAAAAAGTTGAATTAAGTAGCAGCATAGTCCGTTGTGCTATGATGAAACTCATGAAAATTGATGCTAATTTACTATCTTTCGTTCGTTAATTGTTGTAATCAAAAAAGAAATATTTTTCCGCTCTTCTTAAAATTGGAAAAACAAATTATTTCAGTTCTAGACATTTTCGATGAACGGGAATTTAGAAAAAAAAAAGATTTTTGTAGATGATAGAGAGAGCAAATGGCAAGAGAGATATTTAGGAAAAATTGTGTCGCGCCGTTTGCGCAGAAACGTGCGTTATCGTCTATACATAAGAACAGAACATGTATAATTTGTAAGTACATTTATCCAGGCCTTGTCTCACTCTACTATTTATAAATGTTTCTCTAGTATAAAGTAAATGAAATAGGAGACTTAATTCTTAATGAGTGACATTAGCATACTAATGTATATTGTCCCTTTTAAAAGCAGGACAATGTTTGATAGAGATAAAAATATTCCCATTTAAATGAACCTTTATAGCTTCGTAGTCTCTCACCATTTGTGGCATTTCCTCAACAAATGAATGAAAATATAATTTTTTTATTTAGTTGCCGTGTTTGCATATTCTCCTCCCTCCAATAAAAAATTACAAAGAAATAAACTTGGGAAGGAAAAGAGAGGATTATCACAATACAGTTGGCAAAAGAATTCTATTTACAGTTGTCGTCAGTTAGAAAGAATTTTTATTTACCCATATCGGCATCAATTGCCTCCTTTTCATTATCATCACTGTTCAGTGTGATATTAAGCCGAATTTCTTTTGATGGTGGTGGCACTACAATTTTGTCATTGAGAATACTTGAAGAGCTACTCAATATGCCTTGATTTTGAATTTTTTCCGGTGATAGTGATGATTCCACTGAATGTGACGAAGATCCATACACAGTTAGTGTAATTAAAAATCCAATGAACAATGATTCCATCTTTTAAGTTTTTTTTCAGTTCACTTTTTTTCTTTTCTTCTCTTTGTCGCTATTTTCGCACTGTTTATGTATTAATGAGTTCTAGAAATCACACTGACAAAATTGAACCAAAACTCTCAGAATACATTTTTTCTAGCATCTCAAGTTTTTTTTCACTTCACTTTTTTTTTCTTTTTTTATAATCGTTAATGGCACTCGTTAGTTGAAATTCTTGTCAACTAATTATCAATGAATTGAATGTTTTTACATCTTTTAAATTTTACTACAAGATAGTTGGCATCAATGTATGACTCATGAAGCTATTTTGTGAACCCTTTGTGCACTTTCGTGGGCAGTAAAATGACATGAAAGATCTTTTTTTCTCTCACTACAAAATTTTCTCATATGTGCGAGTCAGCTCGCTCATGTTTTGACGCAAAAACACACAAAAAGCTTTATAAAAACACTCTATTCTATGAAATCTTAATGAATTAATCACTTATGATAAGATATAATATGATTAATGTGAGATTACTATCGATTTTTATTGAGATTTCTGATTTTCAAAATTTTTTTCCAATGAGAAAGAACCACTGCACCACAATGAATACGAGAGAAAAAACACCGAGCAAGTGAGCAACAACAAAAGCGATATAGATGTGATGATTTTAGATGGAATTATTTTAAATGGAAAAATCTTCATGTTGATGTGTAAATTAAATTTAAAGATTTTTTTTAATAAATTTAGCATTAATAAATACTTCATATGAAGCTCAATTTAAATCATTTCAATTAAATAATGTTTTTCTATCTTACAAACATAATAAATATGAATATACGCTTAACAGTTTGAATTGCTCAATTTAGTGCCATCTTCTGAGCGTTCTTTAAAGTATTTTTAAATTTAACATTCTTCAAATGATTCATTTTTGTCGTTTATAGTAGATTCCTATAAGAAGAAATTTAAACAATATTCATTCATGCAATGCATTTTATAACGGTTTTACATGTAAAATATGTCTCTTACTAAAATCAATTGTTTATTTGTTAAGAAACAAACAAACTCAAGTAAGATTAATTAGATCTTATTAATTTAATTAAAAAGCTGCCACAAATCTCTCATACTTAAAACAAAGACTTGAAAACTTTTTTTTATATGCTAACGTCCAAGTGTATATGACCCAAAAACAAAGTTTGTCCTTAAAAACACGAAACCCACTTCCTTTCTATAATTTTTTTTTCTCTCTCTCTCTCTCCTTTGCTCTTTCTACTTATAATCTCACAAAAGATGATGATATAACAACAACAACAAGTTGAATATTGTTTATAAGCAACTTTTTTGGATGAAATATGTTTGTATTATACATTTTGTCTATTTTCTCACTTATTTTTACTCAAACTTGTTTTTGACTATTTCTAACATCATCTTGCATCTTAACTTTTCTTTTTTGTTAGACAAACTTTTTCATCAAAGTAATAATCTGTGTGATGCGAATATTTTATGCTCTTGCATGTCCAAAACAAGGAAGGGAAAGAAAAATTGTCAAATGTAAAAGAAACTTTGACTTGACCACAAAACAGTAGAATGACACTCAAACGAATAGAAAAATCTGTACGATACAAGATTGAGGGGGAAAAAACAATTTTGCAGATGATTGTGAAAATTAAATTTGTTTGTTGAGCGAAGCATAAAAACTTTTACTTGTGCTATTGGCTTGTACGGGAGAATCATCATCATTTCTTTTCTGTGTAAAAGAAAATGTTTAAAGACTTTCTTCTTGAGACAATTAAAACTTTCACTTGTGCATCTCATATGAGCTTTGTACACATGAAAAAATCTTTTCATGTAAATAACAAGTTTACTAACAATTTTCACTATGCGGTTAATAATTTTACTGCAGCTTAAAATTTTCATTAGTAAGTTGCTTTTGAAGTTCGAAAACTTTTACATCCCTTCCATTGCTTCTTAGAGTTTTAAATTAAATTTAATCTTGAGCAAACTAGCTAACGGAAGTTGATATTATTATTATGCATGCATATGAAGGAGAGACTCAAAGGAAGAGTCAAACAAGTCACATGAGAATCGATATGATCTTTTTGCTAATGAGTTTATAAACAAGCAAGTATGATTAAATTATTATGTTCTTGAAAATCTTTATAATCAATTATGAAATTTTACTATTGTTTATATTCATTGCACGAATATTGAATTCAGACAAAATAAATGATTTATGCTTCAGAAATACATGTATCTTTACTGATAACATCATTAATCGAATATTAAGTTTGATATTTATTGTAAATTATAAATAATAAATCAATATTATACACTATTTTAATGTTTAATAACACATTTGACTTTTACGGTTGACAATTAAATAGGCTTCATATGTGAAGTATATAATAAGTAAAAAATTTCTTAATAAGGTTGGGTCTATTGGAATCCATAGAAATCATTATTATTATTTATTTCAAACAAGTAGAAAAATTTAACGATTTTTGCTTTTTCAACTCTCATTTGGAATTTGATATATGGTTATAGAGGAAATAAATTTATAACTAGTAAACAAACATATTCTACCCTTATATTCAAATACAAACGCTTGATTTCAAATGTATCCAAGTATGAAATCATAAAGATTTAACGAGTTTAACAAAGGATTAACTAGGGAATAAAAAGTAAGAAATTGAATATGCAAATATTTTCAAACACCACTACCGTAAAGTTCTACTACTTCAATTTAGAACTTTTTTCGCACACACAATAAAAGTATATTTCAACCTATATTTATACTACACACATTTCCCCAAAAAATGAATAATAAATTTGACGAAATGGCCTGGAAACAAATTTCTGACAAAAACGAGTCCGACAATTGAAGGGATGAAATTTTTCGATTCCTGTGCAAGGAAAATAAAAATCCATTAATATTTACCAACAACCTACAACTTTTTTTGTTGCTATTGATATTCGAGAAATTTTTTTAACATAAATTTTTTGAGGTAAATGCGGTAACAAATGAAAAAATCCCTAACAGTGAAATTGGTAAAAATTGGTTTCGTATGCATTCAACAGCAAATAAATTGCAAATAGGATTGATTAGTAAGTAATGACAATATGAATTCGTTTGTTGAATGAAATGTTGAATTCCAACAGGTTTTTAAATAATTTTAACTATTTACAAATTCACATCGATACTTTTTGAAAAATTAATGAAACTCATAATATTTCACTCGCCACAGAAGCCAAAATGAAATGTGGAAAACATACATGCACAAACAATTTTTTTTTAAATTTTTGAGAGAAATGCAAATGTGGAATCTGAAAAATAAATCCAAATGTAACTTAATTAATTCTGCATAGAGCAGTGACGCAATTTAACAAATGGAATGGTATCGAGAGAGTTTGTCATATGGAAAAATTTTAATTGAAAAATGTGTGTGTATGTGTTATTTAAACTTTTCCAAGTTTAAATAGTCCAAATTTCCCATTTTAACTATTTTTTCTATGGCAATATTTTCAAATTATCATCAGCTCTTACGGTCACTTTTCAGAATCAGCACTCTCAAAACAAATTAAGAATCCCCATTGTAAACCCCATCAGAAGAAAAAACTGAATAAAACACAAAAACGTACTTTTTTCCTTTTTCTATTCCCGAGAGAATCATTATGAAGAACCTCTTCCTGATTCAACTTTCTATTTTAAACCAAAATTTTTATTGTTAAAATGAATGAGAAAATCTTTTTTACTCATTCAAATGTTATTTGCTAAAGTGAAAAAAGAATGATAGAAAGAGGGAAAATATGTAAATTCAGCAGAGATTTAACGCTCTGGTTGGTTGTCGAAAAGCACTTTTTACTTTTCTTTGTGTGGCATTTGCAACTTATGGAAACTATGATACTTATAAAAGAAAGTGCTGCGTTGTGATGGTTACAAATTTTAGTTACAGAGATTGCACTCAGTGCACTTTTACAAGCGCATCCATAAAAATATCATCATGTGCAGGTAGATAAAAGCTGTGTATGCTCTTATGAAACATTAGACTCTTGTGAATCATGAATCTACACTGCCATATATTCACATATTTCAAATATGTTATATACCTCTTTGAACATGTTTTTGATTACAGAAAGGCAAAGTAAAATAGATTTTCTATGAACATATATGGGTGTTTTTGCACATTTTTGCTTTATCGTACTGTTTGCTACGAAGCAAATAACATCATAAACTATGTATGAAATGAATTCTCAAATGATTCAAATAGCCACTATTAACAATATGTTACAGTAACATTCTAACATCAAAGAAAAAATGCTATAAAAAGTCAGATAACATTCTTTACAGAAAAATGTTTGAAGCCAACTCAAAGTTGTATGTAAAAAGTGAATACTTAAAAGTGTTTCATTTTTCTCTTTCGCAAGCTTATTTGAAAGAAACCTCAATCAAATGTTAGAATTTATTTTAAATTTTATTTATTCAGTCACTTTACGATTTCTTTTTAAAATAAAATAGACACAATGAATTTCTGAATCATTATGCTGAATTTTCTATTTCGATTGTCATTCACTAGGAGACTTTTTTAAATGACAATTTAGGTCAAAAGTAAAGAAGGATCTCTCGGTATATTTTATTCTCTATTTATATTTGTTGATTTCATTCCGCCCATCATGATGATGAATAGATGATGATGGAAGCATACACATACAATTGATAGTGAACGATTCCATTTTATAGTCGAAATCATGTGGAAGAAAGGAATAACAATAGAAATATTTATTTCAAATGACAAAGAAATTTAGCTCTCCTTCCCAATCACATTAAACAAACATTCATTGATTTTTTTATAAATAGAATATCATTATCTTTTGCACTTGATTGAAATATGAACATTTAGTGTATAATGTGAGGAAATCATAATAAACAAAGAATTTTTAATTTCACATTTACTTACTAATTATATAATTCATTTTTTATGTCGCTTTTCCAAAATTGACAAGTAAAATAATATGCTACCACATTTCATCGTTTTCTTCTAGCACTTTTTTGGACTTGCATGAAAATTCTTGTTTTACGGCATTAACTTTTTTTAGAGTAACAGGCGTAACATCCCAATCATCATGCTCAGCATTGGACTTTTTTGTAGTTGTTTTAGAATTTGTATCTATTTCATCATCTGACCAACCAGATAAATTTTGGTTGTTAATTGATTGATAGTCATTATTGTATCGTTGTTTTTTATTAAACGGTTCATTAAAATCTTCTGGATTATCGGATCCCCAATATGCATCATCTAATTTACGACGTTTTTCTTCTTCCTCTTCAATCTTTTGTATTGCTTGCATTCTCTTATATTCACCATAACTTAATTTTGATTTAACTATAGGATTTGATTTGCTCATTGGCAAAGCTTCTGTAACCGATAACTCAGATATCAAAAAACTGTAACCAATTTTTTCTAATGCACCAGCAAGTGTACAAATACTTCTCATATGCGTTTCACCAAAATTATCACACAAATCTTTCGCTTCTTTATCTTTATCAATTGTATCAAATTGACTCGCTCGTATTAAAGGATTTTCAGATTTTCCATGTATATTAGTGTTGTAAACATTATTTGGACTGAATTGTAATTTTAATGAGTGAAAAATTTTATTTCTCAATTTCCACAAAAAAAACATTACTTACACAACATTGAAGTAGTTCACATCAGGACTTTTTGGTCTATCTCGATAGTTTTTATACATTTTATGAGTTTAAACTTTGAATAAAATTAAAAACAAAAAATATAAATTTCAAAGTTATGAAAGAAAGTTCAAAAACAAAATCAAAAAAAAAAAAATAAGATCAAGATCAAATGCGAAATTTTAAGATCGAAGAGTATTCTATTGTTGCTCAAGAAATTTACAAATCGTAAAAAAATTGGAATGACAAAGAGAGTAAAAGAAGAACAAGCAAACTTGCTGGTAATCTAGCTGTGCGATGAGCAGCAGTAGAAAAGAGAGCAAGAAAGAAAAGACATAATGATAATCTCAATACGAAAAGAAATCTTAATAAATTGTGCTCACATTACGCAAATGTCATTTGAATAATTTCTGTTGTGTTTCTTCCATCTGCATGGCTTTGCTGCTTTGAACATTTCATTATTATTATTCTTTGCTCTGATGATACTGAACGACTTTTAGCCATTCTCATCATTTTTATTCTTCTTCTTTTTTGACCACTACTTTAGTCACAAAAACATTCATTCTAGTCAACGCATAATATTTATGCGTACAAGCTGTTTTGTTCATTGATCTCTTTTCTCTTTCATCCACTGTCCTTGTAGAAAAGCACACGCATATAAGAATGAAAGTTGTATAAAGTCTCACAAAACAATCGAGAGTAGAAGCTGCTGCATTAATAAAGGTCAACAATATTAATGAAAATTTATGCTGAGCATCCAATTTGGTTATGAAATGAGACTATCGATACAATATGATCTGGATGAAAATATTATTCGTTGTGAATTTCTATTTCAATTGAATTGTATTCGTATGCAGATATAAACAAATCGTTTTTTTTAAATTTAAATAAGATATTTCATACTTTACAATCAATCTTTATGAAAATTTTTTTTCGAAATATGTACTTCATCTAATAACTATGAATACATACATCAACTCATTCTATAAATCATCGTGCAATTAAATCTGACGATTTGGAATATCATAAAATATAAATCCAACGCATTCTTTTTGCATTGTTCCCCTTTTATTTTCATTTCCTCTACATTCAGATCGCTAACTTGAATGACAAGATGATTATGTCGCTCATCTTTCGGTCTGATGGTTTTTCGGAAAAATTGTGCATAGAAAACAGGAATTGAATTTTTTTCTTCTGTCAATTTATTGTTGAATTTCGTCGTTTATTTATTTGTCATAGTGAATTATTTTCAAAAATGGCTTCAAGAATTCATGAAATTGAAATATCATAAAAATGAGAAGGATGTATACCAAATGATGATGTCCAATGAGAGAGAGAGAGAGAGAGAGAGAGAGAGAGAGACTACGAGTGATATTTTTATTAACTACATATTGTGGTCTTGCTTGCCACTTGTTCATTAAATTTCCGTTTTAAATTAAAAAGTAGCTTGGCATGATTCCATTGTTTGTAGAGCTTTTCTTCATTTATTCCATTTAAAAGAATAACGAGAAAAGCTCTTTAAGCTTTGAACAAACAGCAGCAACATTTCTTCATTTTTCAAGGCGATAGCGGTGAGCAATTTTTTCTGTTGAAACTTTTAAAGATTCTTTTTCTTATAACTTGTATATCTCAATTTGTACAATGATTTCTTACTATCATTTATTTATAATTTTTATAATAATTTGTAAATGAAAATAATTTTAATATAAGTATGCGCTACAATCGTAAAATTTACAGAATGACAAGACATTTTCATTTTCTCAATGATACTCGTTTATCCTTTTGCTGTGTAGAAGAACACGATTAGAAGTTCCAAAAAAGTTTTCTTTTACTCTCGAAAGGACAGTAAAAAGGATAGAGCATCGTTATAATGGCAAAAGGTATGAGGTCTAAGATTTCTTTTACCTATGTGAAGCCCACAATCTTTCAAATACACACATAGGTAGATCTATGTGTGCCTACTCTCATGTTAAGGATCGCTGTGAGGGGATTTAAAACATTTTTTTCATCTCACTTCTTTTTTTCGCTCTAACTGCTGGCTGTTTGCAGAGTCATATAATGTGGAGCGAAATAAAATATAAAATACAAAAGAGGAAGAAAGATTTGCCTCCAGGGAGGTTGAACGAATGAAGGATTCTTGTAAATTGAGTATCCTTTCAAATTAGTTTTTCTTTCTTCTTTAATAAATTGTATAGCTTCTATCTTATATATGTTTGTTTGTAACAAGTATCGATTTCAGCCATTTATCATTCCAGTACGTCAAGCATGGATAAAATGTGAAATTTCCTCGAAAATTTAAACAAATAACCAATTGTGTCTGTGAAGGGAAATTCGGTATTCTATTGCTGTGCACTTTATTAAATTTCTTCAAACCAACCCTTCCATAAAAGTTTTTCTTCTTTGGAAATTATTGTGATTTTTATGCATGAAAAATCTTTATTTTCCATCTAGACAATTTTGCATTATATTCTTTTGCTCGAATGATCAAAGACAAAAACTGTGATTTGCAATTTTATGAGCTGCTCATAAATTTTTCGAAATTTTTACTAACAAATTTGCACACGGAGAGAAAAAAATTATGAGTGCTAAAACGCCTGCGCCTATAACGCTATATTTTGAGTCCTAAAACAAAAATATTATAAGACTCATAAAACTTTTTATAACAGGTATAAAGTATTTATGATATTCATAATTTTTTTATGAGTGTTATAAAAAGTTTTATGAGTCTTATAATATTTTTGTTTTATGACTCATAATTTAGTGTTATAGGCGCAGGCGTTTTAGCACTCATAATGTTTTTCTTTCCGTGCACATTTAAATTGTTGTTTTGACAACAGATTAAACATTTTTTAACAAAAGATGACAATTGAGAAGTTAAATTAAATCCATTTTCATATGTTTATAAAAAAATATTTAAACAAACTAACTTTAAACTCTTTATAGCTCACTAATAACTTCCTCACTTCATCCACAATTACTGCTTCAAAAAAATAATTTTTTACAAAGCAATAAAATAAAAGGGGAGCATAAAGAAAATTTTCCATTTTTTACCATTGCCATTCGCTACAATTTAATTTTATAAAAAATTTTATTTTATTTTTCAACAAACAATAAAATTTCTACATTTTTACCCAAAAGCTACTTCTGAGGTAAAAGTTATTATGTCTGCTAAAATGGTTTTAACAATTCTATTTCATTCTCTTCTTCATGCTTGTAACAAATTTGTGTTATATATATACACTTTTATATATCGTTCAGAATCATGAAAGAAGAAAGGATATTTTAGCAACCGAAAATAATTAAACAAACGCGCACGAATGAAGTTTTCTACAAAGAACGTATAAAAATCAATTTTTAATGCCTTTTCAACTTGCCTTTTATCTCATATTTTCTCTCTCACTCTCTCATGCTCGCTTTTCCACATGTCAGCACAAATAAGTACACACATATATAAGATATAAAGGAAATGTTTCTCTTTTGGCTCTATTGAATGAAATATAATAATAAGAATTTTGTGTACCGAAAATCTTCTTTATGTGTAAAAGATAAAATCAGAGAAAAAAGAAGAATTCTTCCTCTTTCTTTCATGTTATCCGAATTTCGCTAACATGTTTCCGAAGCTATAGTGAGTGCGAGTCCGTGAAAACGAGTAGAAGGGAGAGAAATGTTTTTTACTAACTTTTTTTTCATTTTCTATCGACAACAGAGTAAGAGAACGATGTGGAAGTGCAGGAGGAAAAATGTCTGAAAAGTTCAGATAAGAATGGAAAGGAAGAGAGCTGATAAACGGATGTGTTAGTATCTATGAAGTAGTAGTATGTAGCTGCTATATCAACTATGAAAAAATGATGCTTATTTTTACTCTCTAATGAAATGAATTTTCATCGAGAACGAGAGCGTGAGTAAATGTCATTTATTATGTATGGTAAATGCTTTATGATAGCAAAACTTAGTTTTATATTGAACTTTGAAAGTTTAATGCAAATATTTTAAAAATTTTCTTTTCATCAACTTTAATTCTCTTTGAATAGTCAATCAAAAGCGTTTGACTTATTTTTCAAAACGAAAAAAGCACTTAAATATTGTTTGAGCAATTCAATTGAATAAAATAATATTCTCTACTCTGTGATAAAATCTATTTCATTTTTATCAAAATAAATAGAAGAAAAGGAACAACAAAAGCACAACATGTTTTCATATACACACTTGACATGGCCTCAATAAAAAAGTGCCAATATAAATATTTCATATATGCATGAAGAGCAAACATGAAGAAGGTTTGTGCATTTCAAAGAAAATTCACAATTTTCATCATAAAAATGATTTTTGCCGCTTCCATGCTTGCCATCTTTTGAAATGCTGTCGTCTGGGAACGACAACAGCTTTATTAAAGATGAAATTTGCTCTCATGCTCGAGACGCTCTTTCTCCATACTTCTTTCTACCCACAACTTGCATTTAATCTTGATTATATTCAAAAAAAAAAGAAAATGTATTAATAGAATTTTTCTTCATAAAGCAAGATGCGAAGCAAAAGAGAGAGAGAGAAAAACAAACGTGTGAAATTGGAATTTTCTCAGGTTATAAATGCTATACGACTGCCATTGCCATGTCATCGGTTGCATAGAATTTTATGCACTTTAATAAATATCAAAGAACATTGGAGAGCAAAAGCGATAAAAATCGATAATTGAGAAATTTATATTCCCCATATTGACCATTATAAATGCTGTTGTTGCCCATTAAATGTTAAGGACAATATTGCTTAAATTACACTCATCTTCAGTGTTATAAATTTTGTATGTTCATGGACAACACACACTCATTCTGGCTCACGCTCACACTCGTTCATACGTGTGTAACGTTTTGCTTTTCTCTAACTCTCTTTCTATCAATAACCATTATTTCTCTTATTGCTCTAATCTATTTAATATGTTTTTCAAAAAAGGGGGGTTTCTATGTTCGCTCATACAGACAAGTTCATGTTTGTATGATTACTTTCTTCATACACCCAGATACACATATTCTTAATGTTGCTATTATTATGACGTGTATACACAAGTGTAGGCAAGGATTGAGGAGAGTGTTTACATCGATAGATATAAAATATAATATTTGAACAATTTTTTGACACTCATTCAATCGTTCACGATTTTCTTTTTTCTTTCATTTTCAAAAATAATTTACTTTGATACTCGAAAAAGAGGAAATGAAGTGTGTTATGGATATATGAGTGAGTTAGAGCTTCAATTCCAACTCATTCGGATTTTTATGATGTAGAAGAATTATTATTATTATTATTGCTAGAAAGGTTAATGGGACAGTACTAAGAGAAAGAGAGAAGGTTCAACAGCCAAAAGGGTCTAAGCATTCGAACACTCTGTAATTTGTTCAATCGATTTCCATTTGAAATTAAGTTTATTTAAAACGATTGCTTGAAGGTAAATGAGTATCTTTTGTAATATTACACGCACACATATGTAAAAGGATCATTTTAAAAATTGTTTAATTTTGTGCTAATGTCTTTCTAAATGTTCTTTCATAAATTGTCTTTTAAAACTAAAGACTAATCTCTTATGAGGCAAAAATCAAATGAATTTCCTTTCACTCACACATTGTTCCCAAATCTCAAATCATTATTCACTTAGAATGATTCTTAAAAGCACTTGCGGTATTAACACAAATTAGCAACATAAACTAGGGAAATGCTCATTTACATACTCATTTTATCCCAACAACTTAAAAATTTAGTATAGACGCAAAAGAATTCTTTCATGAAAAATTATCACTAACTATAGCTTCTCAACGTCATCTCCCCAACAAATAAATTTTATGCGTACGTATGTGTGTTTTAAATTCCATCCCCATATTATAATGTGTAATTTATCGAGGCATCCCTCTTAATTTGTACTTTTTCCACAACCATGAGAATGAGCATGAACTTTACACGCATAAATGTGTGTATAAAATATCACCCTCCGCATTTAAATTTCTTCATAATATATTTCACATGAATATCAGCAAAAATATAATCAAAATCTTTATGAAATGAAGTATATGCACGCATATATGTTGGAAGTGAGAGTGAATGGAGAATCAAAATCAGAAATTACCAATTTTCTCAAAAACCAATTTCATAAATATGAAATGAGAGATATCTATTTATGGATATCATTGAGGGTGAAAAATATCATGTTTGAGAATAGAAAAGAGAAAAGTTTTCACATAAAAATAAATTGACAAAAGAGGAATGAGAGAAGTAAATAAATTTTATTCAATTTAATTGATCAAAATACAGAAAACTTTCAAATTGGTTTTATTTATAAATAAATTTTTATAATGGCTTTCTGTGGTGAAATGGTTGAATTTTAGAAACGATTATGATGTATTGAAATTTCAGTTTATATTATTTATTTATGGTACATGGCATTTTTACTTCCTATTTCTCATTCTATATATGCAATAGTAGCTGCGTCTATTATTGTAAGTGAAAGTTTTGTGATAAAGTTTCTTGTTTCTTTCTTTGGTGCTATAGAAATGGTGATTGTGAATGGCGAATGGGAATGGATAAAATTTATGAATGTTCGTTATCTCAAACTGTGCTTACGAGAAATTAATTCCATTTATGACTGTTACATCCAGTTAATACATTAAATAATTATGCACTGTTCATTAGGGTTTCGTGATGACGGGACCGGGACGGGATTTCCCGGGAAATTCCCGTCCCGGTCCCGTCCCGAGTCCCGACTTTTCTCGGGACTCGTCCCGTCGGGACTGAGTATAGAAATATAATAAGAATCATTTTTCTACAATTGAAATTGTTTGGGCATAATATCATTCTTAACATTTATTTCGGTTCTGTTGACAAGAAAAACTGATAACACGTTTTATTTAATCAAGTTAGTGCTAAATGATGTTATTTGAGAGATTTCAATATCAAAATATCTTTACATTTCGCCATATGTAAAAAAAATATTTTTTGAAATTTCATGGAAATTGATGATTTTATGAAAAATAGTTTGCTGTATGCTATTATATGAAGTATTTTCTAATA
>JACWBX010003749.1:46952-73646 GCA_014622435.1 Polypedilum pembai
GCTCCTCTCAAGAAAAGAGCCTATGAATATTTGTGAGATTTCTCTACGTCAAAATATGTCAGATTGTGTTAGCTTATATTAAAATATAGAAAGAAAAACATCTCAACCAAATAATAACAATTTTTATTCATTTCGTGATACAATTTCATAGCGTTTTACAATTTCAATGCCTAAGGTTAAATTTTCTGTTTTACCCCAGAAATGGCTGAAAAAATTAATTTAAATTTTCCCTCTCTTTCTCTTTTCCATCTCGTCAATGTTCAGATGAGTGGAAAAAGCCACGTCACCTGTCAAATAGAGGTCGAATCTTAAAGTGAAATAGAGGAAGAGAAAATTTATACAAGTGAGATTTTCATAGATAAAAATAGAAAAAAATATGTATGTGGGAAGTTTTTGCAGAAACAACATTGACAGTGAAGCATTTACACTCAATGAGAAGTTGAGCTTCTTTCTTTAAACCACGAAAAAGACGAGAGTAAAAAATCCAAGAAAATCATTCATGGATAAAAAAATTCCGAGACGCGGAACTGATTGCTGGCTAAAATTTATTCACAAAATACCTTTCTCGTCTTATTTTCCCTTCTCACTGAACTCTGTGAGTGAAATAAAAAAGCTATAAGGATGGAGAGAAAAGATGGAAAAAATTCCTTCCTGTTTGTGATCCGTCGAAAAGTAGATTAAAGTTGCGAACGAAAGACACATTTTTCTGAGGAAAAATTCATGAGAAAAGAAATACTTCACCCCTCGTTGTCCCAACATTATCTTCTTATTTTACTTCAATGGTTATTATGCCTCTCACTCATTCCATTGCACGAACATATACCTCACAAAAACATTGAACAATAAACAGCAAGAGCAGCAGCATTTGAAACTAGAAGCTAAAGGCAATCGATGCGCAACCATTTTGAGAAGGAACGAATCTTTTAGCATATAAAATTTATTAGATAGACAGTTAAGTAGGAGCATAGAGAAGAGAAGATTTGCGTGAAACGTTAAATGAAATTATAATTCACCGTAGAAATTTATGGCAAACGCTGTAAATTGCTTCTCGATATGTCGTGCTGTGTTTTTACTGCTGCGTATTTATACATATTATAAATTAAGTTAAAAGTGTGACGAAGGGATCTTTTTATTGCTATATTTTCTATTCTATTTTTTTTTCATAACGCCATCTATAGAAACTGATTGTAAAAAATCTTTCCTTCCTGCACTGTATGTTGATGTATTTATAAATTTCTCGCTTCCCTTACGACCCTTTTTTTGCTTCAGCTTAAATCTTGTTAGCATCACTGTTTTGTCATGGCAGTAACTGTAACTAAAACAGTAGCAACCCAAAGCATGATTGGAATGTGTGCTCAAAGAATGTGGCTTCCTGTATGTGTGTGTTATTGTCTGTTGAGCTCCCCTAATTGTACATATGATGATGAACCGAACGAAGACAAAAAAACGAAGCGAATGTGCTGGCATGGCATTTATTGACTTTTTTGTTTACTCGCTTTTTAAATGGCAACATCACATACACTCGATAGCAATAATAATAAGTGGGTGTTTGTAGGAGGAAGAGGAGGTTAAAAAGGACGAAAAAGTAACACAAAGAGATCTCTTTTGAGATGATTTTTCTGTTGATAATTGAGTTTCATGTGTGTCAATAAGTTTTCAGATTTTTGGCACAACTCAAACGCTGACATTGCAATATTCTCGGATTTTCATGTGCAATTAGTGAATGTTTTCATTGTTCTCGGAACCCTCGTTATTTCATTCTATTTTTGCAAAGAATAGTCAGGAAGTTGAACAAAACATGAAATGTAATATTATACCCACTTAACGAGCATAGTCAATCTCTTATCCCATTGACTTTAGCCCCGCTTGTCTAATTACAAAACGACATTCTTTTCATTCACTTTTTAGACATATTTTGGTAGGGCTGAAAAAGTTTGATTGAGTAGACATTCTCCTCTCTGTTTTCACTTGCAATGAATCCCCAAATGACTTTCGTGATTATTAGATTTTTACCAAAAATTTCTTTTCAGTATGTCTTTCTTTGTTGAGATTGAATGAGTTTGGTTTGTGCTACAAACGATGGTTCTATTTAAGTTAAATGCGAAAATTATGTCTTGTTATACAGTACACTTTCTGTTCAACTGTTTATTGCGGTTTCTGTGGGCAATACTTGAATGTATTCAACTAAAGTGAAAGGGCGAATTTACAAATGATTGATTGGTATGTTTGTAGTATATTGTGCTACTGTATAATGTTTTCTATGAGTGCTATTATAAAAGTAATTCTATTTAGGCAATAAAAATTAAATTTCAAATACGAGGATTTTCAATGAGATTAATTAAATTGAATTTATAAATTACGCTCGAATCAACATTATTATAAATTGCTTATTGATGCAATCTGATCAGTGAATAAACAATTAACGTTTTATAAATCTATAATTTATCATTCTATGCACGTTTTTCAATTATTTAAATGAATTTTTTTCCGCAATTTTCGAATTCAATTTCAATGATATTGTATTTTTTAGTAGAAAAAAAAATCAAAATCAAAAAGCAAGAAAATCAAAAATTATGCAATTTCGCAAACAATTTACATAATTTATGAACGCCCTTTCTACTTCTGATACGCTAAAAATCATGTTATAACACAGTTTTATATTTATTACTTTACTTTTTTGCTCTTTCATTTCCAACAGCCATCACATCTTATTAAAAGTGAAATGAGAAATTGCAAAAATATATTTTATTAACATTTTTTCCTCCCCCTTCATCTCACACTCACTTACTCGCTCATTCCCATTTATTATTACGAACATAAAATTGA
Source organism: Polypedilum pembai (assembly GCA_014622435.1). Lineage (NCBI taxonomy): Eukaryota > Metazoa > Arthropoda > Insecta > Diptera > Chironomidae > Polypedilum > Polypedilum pembai. The sequence continues at coordinate 49,779 of JACWBX010003749.1, forward strand.
GTGTGCATTCTGTCTAAATCCATTTCAATTAGCGTAAAATTTCCCTTTTCATGCATATAAAAATGCGTAAGGGAGAAATATTGTTTTGAAAATTGCACGAATAGAGCGCATTTAAGATAAGTAATCTCTGCATTTCCCCTAAAAAATGTTTGTAAATCATAAAAGTTAAATGTGATGTTAAAACTGCACGCCAAAATAAGTTTTGTTATCATTTCATCATCGTAATCTTTGTAGATCTACAAAAGGGCGATATCTTACAAAGAAATAGCAAGTTTACTCCAATATCCAATAGTCGTAAGTGGATTTGTTATGTATTCATTGTTTCCTTTTCCACTTAACGCGCGACAAAATTGTTTAGGAAATGGGCGATAGAGAAAAGAATATTTTTTTGGGCTTAATGAATGATTCAATGTTGCACATAATAGTAAAAATTGATTTTTATCTTCCTCTTTCTTTTTCTTTTTCTTTTATCAAATGGTTGGTGCTCATCGAGGGATTGGTAAGTGGTCGAAGACAATAAAAATGCGACTACGATTCATAAGTTAATGACACTCTTTTTCTCTCTCTCCAGTACAGCTCAGACACATTCGGCAATGAAGAAGAATTGTCGATTTGAATTTCAAATTTCATTATGGTAGCTGAATGCGAAATTACTTATGGTGTGGAGCACCCATTCTTTTATGTGTCTCTTAACTATTTTCGGTCAAATTCAATTGAATTGAGAACTGACAGAAATGAATGCTGACGACCCGGATAGATCCATTTAATCAAATTAAATTAATTTGCGTTTCCTCACTCCTTCCGGGGTTGAAAAAGAAGAAAAAAGATGAGAATGGCCCATTTGACATTTGTGTGTGTGTGTGTGTGTGTTTTATTAAACTCAAAATTCGATATCTATTTCTGCCCTTTTATTTTCTTTCCTATCTGTTTTCATTTACTGTCGCCGTCATTGATTAATATCTATTAGCCACAGAATAATGTGCTTATGGTTTTTGAAAAATGAAGGGATTTTCTTTTATAATTGCTTATAATTATCTACACTGGTGAGAACTCTTATTCTTAAAGACATACAATTTTAATTTCTCTTGGATAATGAGCAGCTGATGTGCTTAAATTGTGTTTGAAACTTTTCAGTTATTAAAGATAGAGAGCAAAAAAAATATCAAGTTTATTGTTCTTATATTTGATATGAAGATATTCTGGTAAAAATTGCATGAGAAAACCTCTAATTCATGCCAAAAAAAAAGAAATCGATAAACAATTAAAATTCAAACTGATCCAAATAGAGCGTGAAATTCAACTTTATTTGCTAATATATCAATTCATTGAAGAAAAAAACTCAAATTGATTTGATAGAGCGAAAATAAACAAATTGTTTCGCCATAAAATATCGTGTTCAATTAGGCACAAAAAGTAGATTTTATACAATCCCATCATGATTTTTGAACAGTAAACAGACAAAATGTTATAAGTCACAAAACTGTATAATCGGATCGCGCACAAAAAATATTTTAAACTCATTATTTATTTCAGCTGAACATGGATTTTTACAATATTGCAGTCATAGCAATTAAAACCTCATTGACAGAAGAAAGGCTTTCATGTACTTCAATTATTCACATCATGAACAATCATTTCAATTACAAGGCATGAGAAATGATGTGGATAGAAGTTTACAAAGAGATTCGTTTCATTCGCAGAAATTAATGAAACATGAGAAAGCGTCGCTGTCTTCATTAATTAGCAGTTTCCGGACATTACACATACATTGAGAGATAGTAGGAAGAAAAAAGTCATTAAATCCTAACTATAACGGCAAACACACACACAGCCAAAAGTCGTACAAGCTTCCCTAATTAAGGTCAACAAAAACAGAAGCAATACGATTTGACAAAGACAGAATTTTTTTCTCCTGAAGCTAAAAGAAAGATTTGCTTCTTAAAAATGAACAATAACAAAATTCTTAAAATTCTTTTTTAATGTGCTTTGAAAACTAATTTTAAGTTTTTTGCTTCATATATAGCATCATCTGTTTCAACTTTTCATTGTCGATCGATCTATTGATGATAAATTTTCTAGAGAAAAGCAATTGAGTTAAACAACCTATTGCAATAAAAATATGCTTCACTTTCCTTTTCATTTGCCATAAAAGACTATAAGAATAGAATAAAGGAGAAGCAGAAAGAAAAAAATAACAGCTATTGTTGTTGTTTGTCTTCGATGATAAAAGTAAACACGAAAATTAAATAAATCATAAATGTTTTTATTTGTTTTTCATGTTTCTCATGTTTGATGTGTTTTTGTTGCTTTTTCGTGTGTATGTGAGTGGATGATTTTCCATTCAGATGTCCCCTATTCTTATTTTCTCCTCTGATTTTACTCTCACTCTATGTTGAATGACGCCGCTATATGTCTCTCTCAGCCGCTAAGTGAAATGACTTTTTATGTGACTTTTAAAAAAAAGCAACCAACAAGCAAGCCTCCAAAACTGTTTATATAAATAAAACTTTTTCTTGTTCTTTCGAATTTTTTTTTTTTGAAATTTGATATTCACTGTGCACAAAGTGCGTCACAAATTTAATAAAATATATTTATCATATTTTTCTTTTCTCACCCTTGAAGGTAAAAAAATGGAAAAGTATGAAAAAGTTTTTCTTTTCTTTACTTCAACATAAATAATTGGATTTTTTTCCTAATGTCATGTCCAAGGAAAAAGGGCAAATGAGAAGGAGAAAGAAGATTTTTTATCATTTTTGTTAATTAACAGAGAAAAGTTTCTTTTATCACAAGATTGACTCTATTTATCTTTTCCAAAAAACACGAGAAACAGAGAGGAGAAAAGAAAAATGGGTATGGAAATGGACGTTTAAGAAGAACAGAGGGCACATTGACCCAAGGGGTAATTCTAGAATGAAAAATATTAAAATTCGAAAAAGTTTCACAATTAAAATTTTCCCTTTCTTGCCTGTAGCTTTCTTTTCTCGCAATTTTCGTAATTAGCACCTTACAAACTTTTCTATGCAAATCAGCTGTTTTAGAAATTTTGCTTCGTTCATCAGTATAAATTATGAGGAATTTTCCTTGAAGCCTCATCTGGCAATTTTAAAATTTATGGTAATCAATTTGTGCCTAATACAGCATTTTCAATAATTTTTCCTCTCCAATTAATGCATCAATAAATCAAATAAATGGAAATTCATCAAACTTTTTAATTTCCAGTCTACGACCTTTGGTCCAGTTAAAATCCCACACATCCATTTACATGAATTTTTTTAACACACAAATCTTATCAGACTCATAACTTGTGAACAATTCCCAAATGAAATTAGAATCGATGCAGAAGAAGCCAAGAAGAGAAATGTTTGTTGAGAAGAAAACTTTTTTTTCGCTTCAAATGGAATAATTCTTCTCGCTTTCAATGTCGCTTCGGCTTGAGGACGTATATATAAATATATATGAGTGTGACGCAACAAACAAAAACTTTTTCTTCATTTCCACTCAGACACCATTGTGCCTAAATGCCTTTCACTTCTATTCCGCCTTCTCATGTTAGTTCTCAAGGCAACATACAAATACACACTCGTAAGGAATTAATATCACCTTTAAATTGTAAAAGCTGTCAATAAACGATATAGCACACATGCTCGTATTTTTAGCTCAATTTTTCTCGTAAGAAATTTGTTATTTTAAATATGGCAAGAAAAGGTACAAAAATTTTCATTTCTCTTTAAATCAGACAAATATATTCTATTAGCAGCACAGAGAGAGATTGTCATGTGAGGAACCTTCATTAAATTTCTGTTTTCATTGTTGTTTCAACCTCTCTTCTGCTTCTTCCTATTTACGTAACATGTACCTAGCATCGCATTACATTGGACTTTTAATTTAAAAAGTCATCAAACGTGAAGAGAAAATTCTATTGATGTTTTTTTTCTTCTCCCTGTTTGCCTCCATACCAATAGGAGTTCTGCCTTTTGGTCTCGTTTTCACATGAAAATAAGAACGAAAGAGAGAGAGAGGAAAAAAGAAGGCAAAACTTTTTTGTATATTATTATATTTTTTGTGCTGTTAGAAAACGCGCACATGGCAGTTGACATGATGATGTGGGTTTTGCTTTGAGCGGGAAGGAGCTTTCATGTGTGTGTAATGTAACGTTTATATTAATACGCACACAAGTTATGTTCACATTTTATTTGAATTCAAAAAAGGTGACAAAAAGTAAAAATCAGATTTGATTGAAAAACGAAAAAGTAAAAAAAAAGTTGGTAAGTTGACTTAATGAACATGAAAAAAAAAGTGTTTTAAAAAGTTCTTAAGGCAATAAATTTGTTTATTTATGTTGAAAAATTGTATACATGATAACAAACCAGTTGTTTGCACCTGTCTGTTTGTGAGAATTTATTTTATAAATTTTCCTTTAATTTATTGGGTTAACGCACGATGATGCACAAAATTTAATAGTGAAGAGAAAATTTGTGCTTACCAAGTGTTTTAACTGTCTCACACGATAATCCACATAGTAGTAATCCAAAAAGCGAAATAAATAAATTCATTGTTCAATTAGTTCAAATTATCTTTGATCATTTAACGTCGCTTTATAATAATCAAATTAAAGTAAAATGAGAAAAAAATCGAATTCTTTTTTAAAAGCTCGAAACAATTCTGCTTGCTATTAGCATAATATTTTTCTTCTCGAGCAATATGATGGAATTGATAAGCGGCATATTTTGATCACAAATACACTATATGCCGCATATGTTCAAAAATATTTTCCATATTCTTTTTTCAGAATTTTTTCACTCTCTTTAAACGCGTATTGATTTCGAAATGATTATTGATTCAATGCAAATTTATTTAGCCATTTTCTTTTCACAACCGCCGTTTTACTTTTAATAATTCATTATTTATAAAGCTCTTATCAAATATTTATGAGTTTCACATTCAATCTTTCTCTCTCACGGCTTTATTTAAAGCCACAATACATACATATTTCACTTTATCACATTTGCCGATTGCAATATTTCTTTATTACTCTCATGTGCGGAGCTAACAAATGATTTTTTTTCTCATCACCATCAGAAAGAATTATTGTGAGCCTTTTAGAGAGTAAATGGGATCTATGATGATGCTTATTGCGCGCGAAAGTGTGTGTTTTCTCTTCTTGCGTGATTTTTCAAACACGTGCTTTCAATTTATTTGTTTTTTTTTACAACGCACACACATTGAATGAACGACTTTGCTGCTCATCCATTCGTATTCATTCCATGTGAGGAAAATGATATTTTTTTGTTGTTAAATCCAGCAAGTATTTATATTTTGTTCATTGGTTCGTTCGCACAAAACACTTGTAATCTAAATTGAGTTAATTAAAAAATTTCATTTATGGTAAACATTTTGTCCAACTCTGAACTACACAACTAAAACTATCGCTTGAATGACAGTTATTTAGAGAACCGAAAAAAGTATTCAATTTATGACAACATAAGTATAAAAATTCTTTCTGTTCCCTTCCAATTTATTTTTGTCATCCACTATCTTTATTATTCTCTCTTGTTTTGCTCTTTTTTGTTGTCAACAATTCACAATCTGTACTGAAAAATATCTGCCGACAATTTTAAATGAGGGTCCTTTCCGATCAACATCAACCACATAACTGAATGCTTCACATGAAACATTTGCGAGTTTACACAATTCGTTGCACTTGACGATTTTTGTTAGGGGTTATTTCTCGTACTGTTGCACTTTCCACAGATTGGTGAACATGCGCAGAATAAATATCAACAATTTCATTCAGAAATTCGACTAGACATAGACAGCAGTTGTTATGAGAAGATTTGGAAGCAACATATTTTCGGGATTTTTTTGTGCTTTGTAATGTTTTCATTTTTTTAGTCGTTTGTTTGATTATTATTTGATGCATTTTTTACACTTCTTCTTTTTCGAATTGTGGTTAAAAACATTTATTGATTTTTTTTTAAAAAAACTTCTAACTGATTTCTCTTTTTTGGTGTCATAAATTCTTTTAACTGTAACAAATTTTATTTTGCTTCAATAAATTTTTACAGAATAAAGCCATAATCGTTATCACGAGAGCAATAAAAATCACAAGATTTATTTCTTCATAAAGATCAATTATTGTCAGAGTCACAAATATCATCTGTGTGAAATAATCCCTAAGCATAATTCATGATTCAAACATTAACTATGTAGTTAGTTACTACTGCTCCAAGTCAACACACAATTACAACAGTTTTAATTACAATATCTATTATTATAATAGTTTTCTAAACACAATTTATGTGATTTAAAATGGGCTAAAGATAGAAATGGACATATTTCATCAGAGATAATATCGGAAATTTAACAATATCAACTATGAGATGGAGAAAAACATTTATTTATGCTGTTGTTTTCATTTGTATAGAAAACGAGAGAATACAGTGCACAAATTACCATAATTACCAAGTGCAACTCGGCCAATAAACTCAATTTTCTAACAGAAGCAGCAGTACAATTTGGGAATTAAATAATTTTCTTTTTGCGGTGAATATTGAATTGAAACTTTTAAATTATACAAAATAAAATTAATTTTGCATTTCATTGTTTCGAATTTATTTACAAAAAAATATCAATGAGACAAAAAGGAATGAACTTAAAGAGCGAGAAATCGTTTTAGCAACTTTTTGTCTTCTTACAAGAGTTGATAAATTCAGCAATCACTGAAATTACTTTTTCTTTCTCTCTTTCATTATTCATTCATTCAGAATAGGAATTATTCATAAGAGAAGCAAACTTTCTTTACATATACTCACACACATATTTCTACAGTTGCTTGCATTCGCGAAAGTCGATTTCAATTTGCAGAATCAAAAGTCAACAATGAAGTTTGAATGAAAATTATAATAAGTAAGTATAGAAGGAAGACAGTGAGAGCAAAAGCAGCAAAGTTCATTTCATTAAAAAATAATTAACGCAAAGGAGAGAAAAATTTGCTGCCGAAAAAACGAACGAACGAGAGAGAAAGTTGACATGTAATTAAAATTTTTTGTGCTTCTCGCGATGCTTGGTTTGAACTTTTAATTAAATTTCACATTTTCTTGTTGTTCATAAAATGCAAATTCAAATGTTAATAACAAATCCCTTGTGCGCGCCACAAAAATGGATGATATTAACATATCGAATTTCAATTTTGTTGATTGTATATAGTAAAAAAGAGAGAGAGATAAAGCTCCTTTAGTCAGTTATGATTGTGTCAAGTGCATTGTGAATCGTATTCAATTTATCTCACAGAAACTACTCCCAATTGGCAAACCAAAATCGAGGAAGCTCTTCGATGCAAGAGACTTCAGTTGATTGAATATTTTTTGAAACAATGAATAGATTTGTCAATTTATTGAAGCGACACTTTGCCTTTTGTATTCAATTGTTGTGTCCATTGTCGAGTGAATTTTAATCAATTTTTTCATCCTCTCTCTCACACACATGCTCATTCATCATTGATACAGTCAAAAGTATTATATGCATATATTCATTCTTGGGTGCGTGAGAATGAGAGACACAAAAAACAACAATATGATGTCTATTGACTCTCTCTTGTCTCTTGTGTGTCTGCAATTGATGAATGGCTACTGCTACTGATGCTGCTGTGCATGTTTTTCACGAATATAACAAAAAAAGTCTCTCCTGGATGACTGCACCAGCTATGTGCGTGCACTTTTTACTCAACTCTCGTCAAAGCGACGCCTGAATAATTTGTAAATGAACACTTTGAGCAAGTGAATGGAGAGAAAAAGGTTAATTTGAATATATATAGAGTTATTTGAGGCAGCAGTAGCAGTAGATGCAGCCGCTAGAGTTTAGAATCGAGTGAATGAAAATAAATTGTTATTTAATTGCATTTTACAGCGCCACTTTTGAATACATACACACATATCATTCACATGAATAAAAAAAGCTTGTAGAAAAATTTCATTTTTCATTGTGTTTGTCCCTTTTGGACTTGTTTGTGCATTGCATTTGGAGAGAAATTTGATATATTTCCTGCAAATTATTTTAATGTCATGGAGACGCACAGACAATTTATAAATGAAAATTTGTCTGTGTTATGAAAAAACTTTTGATGATGAAAATAAATTCCATAAAATAGCATTTTAATTGTGGGTATTGCATTACATGTTATACATGAAAAATTCACAAGCTATCAACTTTATTGACACAAGGTTTCAATTTATAAATGATTCTTATCACAAAAATATTTTTCAATTAAATATAAAATTTTGTTTCATTTTATTGATTGTTAAAGCAATACGTAAATATTGAAACAACTGATGCAACATTGAGTGTTTTGTTTCAAATGAAAATATTTTTAATTTTTGAATATCCAGTGAGAAATATTTTTTAATATGAAAATATTAGAAAATATGTGAAATTTTTTAGTCCGACGGCCATAGTCCGAATATTAGAATAAATTAATTAAAATCTGGTAAATATCAGTTTCTTTATATGAAAATCTAACTAGACAGTCTCCGGGTAATCTCTATCAATAAAATTTCAATTTTAGTTTATTTAAAGCGAATTTATTAAGCTGAAGTGAAGTCTATGAAGACTATATGTCATTAATGGCGGCAATCGCAATTCGGTCGCCTAGCCACTCTGCTTTAAAGTAAATTCTTCATTACGATATCAAAAAAGTGATTTAAATGTCTTTAAAACATTATCTCAATAGCTGACGTTCCAGTAAAATTTTCCACGCTGTGAGGAAAATTTAAATTCTTTTTAAAAATCAATAAAGTTTTATTTTTCTTTACGTTACGTCAAGTACACGATGACGATGATTTGAAAAGAAAAGAAAACAGAAAAATTCTTATTTACAAGCAAATAAATTGTGAATAAAAGGGTTATTGAAGAGCCGAGGTAAAGATTGTGGTGAAGAGCCTGAAGTTCAGGAAACTTGATAAGTTTTCAACTTCCCAGGAATTTTTCATCACTTTTATCTCCGCTATGTCAGAGATATTTCATAAGCCAATATTTATTCAGTCCCAATAGCAGCAAGAAATTTTTAATATTAAGATGTTTTTCACTTCATCTTGCCTCTCTTATCGATGGTAAAAATGTGTCAATGATATGTTAAGGTTAAAAGTAAGAAGATTAAGGTCGACCTTTTGTGATTGCCGCGCAATTTTATCGATATTAAAATTTGGATTTTTTCACGAAAAAATCTTGAAACCTGATAAGAATCCAAATAACAGTCAGACATTGTGGCTCTAAATTTTCTCAAAAAATTAAAACTTTTTCGTTTTAAAAATAAATTTAAAACTTTTTTTCGTTCTTCATCATGGAAGAATTTTTATTATTTTTAAGTAAATTGAAAATGATCGATGAATGGCAAAGAAATCTCAATGTTACTTAACATCCTGCATAAAATTTCGTCGCATCAAAAAACGATGTCATAAATATTAAATTCAACCTTACGCGTAGGCAAGAAGCAACAAGAACAACACAAAAAAATCCTGCGTGTTATTTAAAACCACTGTCAACACATTTCCACTTCAAAAGTATTCGTGTATATGTGAGTGTCTCTTTCATTTGAATATTGAAGTTTGTTATTATTCACATCTTGTACGCAATATTTCTATGCTTTAACGTTAATGTGTTTTCAGTTTAGGCAATGGAGTAGCATCAAAATCAACCATGCTGTGTGAAAATTAATGAACACATTTCAAAAATAGGTAGAGGTAGAGGTAGACATACACATCACTCCGTTGAAAAATACATTTCTGTCTCGTCGGCAGCATCACAATCACGTCTATCTTCAAAATATTTTCGCGTCAACACATAAAAAAGCTTTTGCTTTTTGCATGTGCTGTATTTTTGGAATTTAAAATATTTTTTCTGTTGCTTATTTATTCAAATTCACATTATGAATGGTAAAAAAAAACATCGCGTGTTCAAAGCTGCAATTTCATGAATTTTGTCTGCTATGCACAATTATGAGTGTGAACGATTTCATTTAAATAATTTTTCATAAAAAATTTGCCTTTTTCTGATGAAGTTTATTTAGCTTTGATATATTGGTTTTTTGATTGATATGACAGAAATTAAAAGGGGATTATATTTGAGCCACAATATTCAAGCAAATGATTGAAGAAGGCTTTGAAAAATTTCAATATTCTTTAAAGTTTAAACCTTAAATAATTGAAAGTAAAATTTAAAATCAATCTTCTTCTAACAATATTTAACACTTCTTTATCTAATGACCGAAACTGATGAAGTTCGTGAATCTACAAATCAAACAAAAATCGTCATGAATGAGTTAATACAAGAACTTAAAATAGAACATAAATTCAAAAGAATAGAAATTTTAGGGAAACTTCTTTCACATACAAATGCTGGCTTTGATTTCATTCAAATGATTTTAGAAAACAGCGAATTTCCTCTAATCATTGACCTAATCGTAAACCAACATGAATCAGTGAAACTAGCCGCAATGCAATTTTTGACAGCTTTAACAGAACGAGGATCATCCAAACAAATTGAAATTTTGTTAGATAAAGGTCTAATAAATTGTTTGGACATTTCTATCGACCATGCACCAATTCATTACCGATTAAGTGCAATAGAATGCCTCAATAATATTGCACAATCAAGTACACAAAACGCTCAATGTTTGATTACTACAGGTCTTTTAAATTGCATTGAAAAAGGATTTTATTTTGATAACGAAGCACTTTCAAGGCAGACAATCTTCTTAATTTGCAATCTCATTAAAGCAGCGAATATTAATCATGTAAAAATGATGTACATCACAAACATTACAACTCCTCTCTATAAACATATCAGCTCACAAGATATTGAAATGAAGCAAGTTATACAAGAAGGGCTCAAGATTTTACTTAAAAAAAGTAATAATTTTCTTCAATATCTTGGAACAAAAAGAATGCAATAATAAAATTTTAATTTACAAATGAAATCATTAATTTGTGTTTATCTGCAATTGTAAAATGTTTTCAGGCCAAATATCTCAAAAATTAGTGATTGAATGCCAAATATTCAACTTATAGTAGATTTCTCATAACTGAGTATTGATATTGAGGTAAAGATTTGATATTCCATTTGTATCGATAGTCTCATTTCATAACCAAATTGGATGCTCAACATAAATTTTCATTAATATTGTTGACCTTTATTAATGCAGCAGCTTCTACTCTCGATTGTTTTGTGAGACTTTATACAACTTTCATTGTTATATGTGTGTGCTTTTCTACAAGGACAGTGGATGAAAGAGAAAAGATCAATGAACAAAACAGCTTGTACGCATAAATATTATGCGTTGACTAGAATGAATGTTTTTGTGACTAAAGTAGTGGTCGAAGAAAAAGAAGAATAAAAATGATGAGAATGGCTAAAAGTCGTTCAGTATCATCAGAGCAAGAATAATAATAATGAAATGTTCAAAGCAGCAAAGCCATGCAGATGGAAGAAACACAACAGAAATTATTCAAATGACATTTGCGTAATGTGAGCACAATTTATCAAGATTTCTTTTCGTATTGAGATTATCATTATGTCTTTTCTTTCTTGCTCTCTTTTCTACTGCTGCTCATCGCACAGCTAGATTACCAGCAAGTTTGCTTGTTCTTCTTTCACTCTCTTTGTCATTCCAATTTTTTTACGATTTATAAATTTCTTGAGCAACAATAGAATACTCTCATGCATATAAGCATAAGCAATTTATTCGCACATTTTCTATATTTGTAAATTTTCAAGATATTTGCATCACACATATAGGGAATGAAAGACATTCATTGAAAAAGATTGTGAGAGCAAGATATTATTTGAAATGTAAATGAAAAAGAAATTATCATCATCATTTGCTGATTATTCTCATAATGACGCATCAGAAAAAGAAGAAATGTGATTTGAAATATGAGGGACACAACAAATGAATTGAAAATGAGATGAAACAAATCAGTGTGTGGAGTGAGATATGAAAAATCCTTTTTTGTTATGATTTCCTCACATCATACATTAAGTGCCGTACATCAAATCAATGCAAAAGATGATGATATTCTATTTATGAAAAAATCGATGAATCATATGTTTAATGTGATTGGGACGAGCTAAATTTCTTTGTCATTTGGAATAAATCGTTCTTTTAGTATTCCTTTCTTCCACATGATTTCAACTAAAAAGTAAAATTTTTCACTATCATTCTATTGCATGATGGGCGGAATGAAATCAACAAATATAAATAGAGAAAAAAATATATCGAGCGATCCTACTTTACTTTTGACCTAAATTGTCATTCGAATGAAATCCTTCCCTTAAATATTTTTGGATATTGGATTACTAGTTGTCAAATGAAATGGAAAATGAGAACTCTACAGAAGTTTGTGGTATATTGATAAATTCAATTTCAAGTCTCATCGCCTCTTCCTCAATCCTTGAAATTATCTTTGATAAAATCACACTTAATGTTGTTCATAACTCTTTTACAACAATTTCGCAAACTGTGTAATGAATTGAAAAATATAATATAATTATAATGTCGTCCGAAAGAAAATTATTTATTATGTTTTGGGCGATAAAGTAAAAAGGTAAGTAGATAAAGAATAAAAGAGAATTAATGAGGCATCAAAATTTAATTTGATTTTTTTAAGTTCAAAAGAATTTCAGTTTTTTTTTGTTACATTCAACTTAGAGCAAGTTTGAAAATGATTGAAAATTTTCAAAATAATGAATGAATTTTTTAAAAGCTAAAGCGGAAGATTTTCTCCTTTTAAAGTTTATTGTTACTCATTCAAGTGGTAAATACGTTTACTGATTAAATTTTAATTCTGATTCTAGTGAATTTAAGGAATTTTTGTCCTAAATTAAATTTATTTTAGATTTTAGATACTATTGAGAAATCGTTAAAATCATTTCGACGATAAAAATCTGAAAAATCTTCTTAAATATTGAAGAAAATTACAATACTATATAATAATCTTCATCATTTTTCCCTCTTGGCATTCCTTTTTATCCTTATTGAGTCGTTGGAAAAAATCTTTCTTCCTTTTTCCTCTTTATTTTTACCAACTTGATGAATATATTTCTTTTATTGCAATATTTGCTACATTCATCATGAATAAAAAAACGGATCAAAGAAAGTATCTATACAAAGAAAAAATCCCCCATTCAATGTTCTCGCAGCAGTTTCGCTCATAGTAGCAGTCTACAAATTCACTTCCTTCCTATTGACATTCCTTTCTGAAAGAGGAAATTTATTGGAATCTTTGTTCAGAGTTCACAAGTTTATAAAAATATGTGTGTGTACTTGAGTATAGCTGTCATTGTTTTGTTACAATAAAAAAAGATTGAGCCGAAAAGATAATCTCAGGTTCTTTTTCTCATTTCGCGCCATTCATGTAAGGAGGAGAGAAATAAAGATAGAAAATGTTCCAAAAAATGCTTTATCTCTTTATTTTACATGATTCGCTTTTTCGGTCCCTCTCATTTATTCAAAAAAAAGAATCTCGTTTTTGACTCAAAACGAAGCTATGTGCCAACTGTTAAGTGAATGGATTTGTGTAAAATTCGAGAATAAGCAACAAAACAGTGTGCTTTGTGACTTTTGCTTATGTTTGCTAATATTAAGTAGAGAAAAATTTAATCTGTTAGCTCGCTTTAGAAAGATGAATCACTGATGAAAGAAACTAAAGCAACAGAGGCATTTTTTTATTAAATTTATTTATGAAATGAACCTTGAATTCATAAATTTCACAGTATGGTAAATTCAATTCAATCATAAATTCACTTAGAACCCGTTCCGCACAAGTCTGACTGGCGACACGAGGGAATGAGAACGAGAGAAAGGAAGTTTACAATGCTAAAAGGACTCTTATCATGCAGCATAACAACACAACGTGCACGTACAAGCCAGGCACAAGCATTTGAATTATGAATTAAGATTTGCCGTTTTAATATTTTATGATGCATGCGGATGAGGAACGATAGTAGAAAAAAGAAGAAGCAAGCATAATGAATGAGAATGCAATGGTTGATGAATTTTTAAAAGAGTACACTACGGATAATTATTTTTCCCCACAGTGCATGTTGTCTACAAGAAAGAAAATAAAAAGTCTCTGTGCATCGTTGCATGAGGTGAACGACAATAAATGAAGAAAGTTTAAAATGAAAACTCTAGTCTAAACAAGCTATAATAATCAAAAAAAAATATTTTCATCGTGAACTTCTACTAGAATTGATTTTGAATTGTTGACTGGGACATTTTTCAAGGAAATGACAGAATGGAAATTTCTCCTTCACAATTTCCTTTATAGAGTGAACAAGTGAGAGTAGTTTCATATTGATTTCAATAAAAGACTTGAAGCAATTTTTCTCTCATTCTACACTTTATATAAAAGGATTTACCATTTTCAGTGAAAATCTATTACGCAAAGAATGAATACACTTCCGATAAGAATGCAGACGAAAAATTTCCCTCTTCTCAACACTAAGTAGTTTATGTAGGTACCAAGAAAAGTTTTTTTTCCACTGTACAAATGTTTCAACTTACATCATGACAAGCATTTACATGAAAAGCTTATTTACTGCAAAGGAAATGTTGAAAATATAGTACTGAAATATGCATTTGTGTAAGCACGAAAGGCTTTTACCGGTTTACATGTGTGGAGTTTCCAAAAGAGATTAATGTAAATGTTTTCCATGAATACAAATTCGGAAAAACACAACAATAAAGATTATCCCTTCTTAGCATCATATCAATTTTTAGTTAAGCAATTCAATATTTTCTGAAGAAATTTGTATATGTATATCAATCAAAGCCATTAAACTTTCATTTACCTACACAGATGAATGAAATTCAATCTTAACAACTAAATCGCTCTTTTATGCCAGTTATGATACGTGAGGTTATTATACTCACAAAATCTGAGCATCCCACCCTTCTACACGTAACAGAGTTTATTCAAATGCAATTTCTATTTATTTCTCTATCGATAGAGAAGAATGAAAAAAAAAATGCTGAATAACATTCTTCTTTACTTCACTATTCTCAAAACCCCTCTATTTATTACTCCTTTTTCAATTTTAGATTAAACTTCTCTTTCACTTCTGCATTCACGTTCATTTTTTTTGCTCTTTTGGATTTATATTTACATGGTAATGTTAAATATCAAAATGTATGGAAAAATTTCTCTTTTCGGCAATATCATTTCTATTATAAGTCAGAGTAGGTGATTGCTATAGAATCACGATTTTACCAAGAAAGAATATTTGCTTTCTTCTTCTTCTTTCATTGTTATTTTTAGCAATATTTTTGATACAATATTTTCATATGTTTGACTTCCTTGTGTAAGCAATGAAGTGTGAAAAATAGATAGAAAAAGAAATGCGCTATTATCTTTTCCTATAATTTTAGTTTTTTTGAACATATGAGTACTTCTAACACATTGCATTCTCTGAATAATATTGTACAAAGTCAGCAGAAAAATGAGGAAGGAAGCAAGTTTATTGCCTTATGAGATAGAGATTGTAATGTAAGCTGTAATCATCATCATATGGCCTCACTTTATACACATCTTAGATCTTATAAACGCTCACTGTTCAGAAGTATTTTATAAATAATTGAAAATTTACCTTGAAGCAACTACATGTTTACATAATTACAGTTATGAATATTATTTTTTGAAACTGAGATTGTAGCTATAATAATAATCATGTCTAATAATAAAATGCTAGCAATAGATAGCCACATGAGAAGGACATGCAAACTCAAACACAGTTTGCAAAAGAATTTCAGCAAATATGGAAATTTTTTTAAATAAATTCAAGAGCATCTGCTGCTCATAACTTCCATGAAATGTATAATATTTGCATAAAACTTCGTTTTTAGTTATAAATTTTGCCTTCTTTTAAACCTCCTCCTATTATTTTTATACAGAAAAAACGAAGTCTGCCATTGCTGCGAAAATTTTTCTCTATTTAATGGGAAAACTTCTAATGATAAGAGAAAAGAGGAATATTATATATGAGTTTTAATTTAATTTAGTCCCTTTTAATTTTCATTCAAACCTCCGGCTGAGTAAATTTTCAACTTGAATCAATTTATTCTTTCCACACCACATGCATACAGACAGTTTTATAAAGTGGACAAATGTTGATTTATGCTGAAAGTAAAAAGTCTTTTTTGGATAAAAATTCCTTTCTTAAATATTTAATATGAACATATGTATGTGCGGTTTGTATAGAGTGCTTGAAGGTACACTTGAACACATGCATGCTTTAGAAAACAAATTATTTTGTCACAAAGGAAATTGTGAAGCATACTTAATTTGTTTAAACTATAACATTTTATGAGATGATAGGGTTTGCTCTATTAAGGATGGAGATGGTTTTTACTTTGTTTTGCTTATCTTTGAGCATCTTTGAATTGAATTTTCAAGAGTCTCTTATCTTTTTTAAAGTAGCTAAAAATTTATTTTTATAATAAACATTGACGTTCGTAGAATAAAAATATTTTTTTCCATCCAATTGTAAAAATATTTGGGAAAATCAAGTGAACCGACTGTCTCATTTAAATTTTTCATCATGAATTCTAATGGAAATATTTTTTGTGCTGTAATAAAAATCCAATTTTGATGTGCTTTTATTGTGCAAATTTATTCATGAGTTCGCTCATATCATTTTAATTTAAATATAATTTTCTCTATCGATATTACTTAATTGGTATGAAAATTGATGAAAATATAATTTTAAACATCAAACGAATGAGATATAAAAATTGTCGGTAATGGAGAAATTTTTCGAGAAGCGTCTAAGCGAGTGAGAGAAAAGAAAGTGTGTATGAGTATGTTCATTTTCATAATATTAAGCCATGTATTAAAGTGTAAACAAATTAAGGAGTTTAAATGGAAGTTAAATAATATTATGATGATGATGATGAGCATGCAAAGTAAACACATAAAATTTAACCCTCATTTATGTACTCTTAATAAATATGGATTTATGCTCTCACTCTCTCCTTTTCTATTATCATTCAATTACGTAGAGAGAATTTAATCATTTCGAACTATGGCAGAAACGAAGAAAATTTCAGCTAAATGTAACTTTCTTTTGATGTCCATTCGTTTCACTTGAATGACTTGAAATAATTAATGTTTTGGACATCGAATGTAATTTTTAGATGCTCGAATTGTCCATTATCAAAAAACTTCATAAATGGTTAGATAAAAGCAAAAACAGATATATCGTACATATTTCAAAACCATCGATTTAATTTTCATCCATTCGATTGCGTGCGGTTTATTCTCCTTTCAGCCAAAAGCATCGTTTATCGTGTATAAGCATACGCTAACATGAATACACATACATATTTAACCGGTGAAAAGGTTTCAATTCAATTAATTGAAATATCATTTCGACATGTGAGTTAACGTACATGGTTAAGATTGATGGTCCTACGCTATATCAGTTTCGTTAGATCAAAAGAAAAATTCCTCTCTTTTAGCTGTTCTCGTCGCTTAAAATCTATGTCTACTGTTAGTAAAGGTGTAAAACCATAAATTCACGTACAAAAAGGGGAAAACGAACACTTTTTCTTTCATTGAATGTTTACTTTACATGTACAATATTTATGTAAACATCGTGCTGCATCAATTTAAAATCATTTTGCTCCATTTGAAAGTCACTTCATGAATTCTTAATGAAAAAGAGTAAATAAAAATCAGTTTGAAAAGCTAATCGTCGTAAAGTCATGTCATGTCACCATCATCATCGTTTAGATTGAGCAAAGGTGAATGTCTTTTTATACCGAAAGAGGCTTTCGAGTGAAGTGTGAAAATGTTTTTATAAATCTTTCATCGCTGTTTTTTTCTATATTCAATAAATGAACATAAGCATTTTAAATCCGCAAAATGATGGAAATCAATTTCACATTTCCATCGATTTTCACTCACTTTCTTGCATGTAAAAGCAATGAGAATATATACACTTTGATGATAGAGTTCATGCATGCAAAAAAATATGAGATAATAATTTTCATCTATATTTATATACATGACGACATGAAAAAGAAAAAAAAATATTGAGATGATGTGAGGAGTTGAGAGAGAAGCAATAAAAAAGCATTTGAGAGTGAACATATAAGGAACAAGAATGAAGACGAAGAAGTGCTTCATATGTGTAATAAATCAATTTGACAGTGCATTTTGCATTTCACTGTCTAAGAATGGGAAATGTTGTATTTGTCATCAGAAAAAAGAAGATGTAGCCTAATATTTCCACTCGTACACACACATACACACTTTCACAATTTAGATTGATGGTTGGAAATTTATTGCCAATGTAAAAAAAAGGGAAAAAGAGTGAGAGAGACTTTAATCTTTAAGATATCACTTTAATGTCTAAATGAAATTGCTTTGATAATTTTATGCCTCTCAATAAAGAAATGCCAAAATAAAGTACGATTTAATGGCTTTTCACGAGTCTTCTTTTTTTATGTTTCCAAGGATTTAATAAATTTTACAAGTGAAGGAAAAAGCTCTAAAAGCACTTTTGAGAGCTAAAATTTCAAAAGAAAAAAAAAATATCTCAGATATCTTTGACTTTTGAAAATTTTCATAAATTTCATTTCACTTTTGGCGATCATACAATTTGGACGTAAACTTTCAAATTTTAGTAAAAAAATTTCAACTTCTATTCAAAGTATCAAATCTCAATTGAGGAAGTAAAAATGGCAGCTGAAAAGAGCATTACTCAATCAAATTCAGAAAATGTAAAATTTTTTAATTTGAAAATTTTAAAATGATAATTTCAAATAAATCTTTTTCATAGCTTGACCAATCGTCTTATGAAAGTGTAGCAAAAAGTGTTGTTGGTAATTTAAAAAAGAAGTTAATCTTAAATTTTTAAAAATTTAAATTTTTATTTCATCCGTAGATTCTTCGCTAACATCGGCAGCTGATCATGTGACTTCTATGATGGAAAATAAATCATCTTCATCATCGCAAGATAGTGCTGGAATTTGTTCATTGCATGATTTGGATCACTCAAAATCAAGCAGTTTACAACATACATGTCGATGCTCTAGACTCAAAGTTTTGCGAGAGAAGGCAGAAAAGCAAATCGAAGTATATAAGAGAGAAAAATCTTATATTCATAGCATTCGAGAATCATTAGATGAACAAATGAGAAAAGAATCGATCAGAGCCTACTTAGAAGAAGATTCAGAGGAGAAAGAAAAATCTGCAGATTCGTCTGAGCCATCTTCAACTTCCAGTTTTTTAAAATGCACTGAATCATGTGTCTCACACAAGAAACCTCATTATTGCAGTGAAAGGAAAAAACAAAAGCAATTGCAGAAATCCTCTAACATCTCAACTCAAACCCGCGATGAGTCTACACATGCTGATGATGAAGATTCTGAAATTAAACAATCTTTGATCAGACCATCAACACGAAAATCATCAAAGAAGCCTTCAATGACTATTGAAGCTACAAGTACGTAATTGTGGCAAAATTTTGATGAAAATATTTTTCTCATTTAAAATATTTATTTAAAGGCTCTGATGATGACTCTCAAAGAAAAACTGCTGATAGTAAAGGAAGCAGTGAGGATGCAGAAAATCGTGAAAAAAAGCAGACTATTCATGAAATTGGTGAGATTTTAAATTTTTTTCAATTTTAAAAATTTTCTTTTCACATGCGAATATTTTTACACAGCCATCTTAGATGAAGAGGAAAAAGAAATTTTGGAAAAGAGCTCTGAAAAGGGAAGATCAAAGACTGATGAAATTGTGAGAAAAACTACAGTCAAAGAAAGAACTAAAACTTCAGCTTCTGATGGTGAATTGTTAGAAGAATTGGCAAAATCTGCTAAATCAAAAGTACAAAGTGAGGCAATCTTATGCACAACTGACTTAATTGATAATGATGATGAAGCAAGACAGTTAGTTCGTGTAACCAAAAGAACTATTAAAAAAACAGTAGCATCAAAATCCATAAAATCTCGTACCGAAGCAGAGCATTCTGATGAAGAACAAATTGAGTCGCACAAATCAAAAGCACAATCAATTCGTGCTACCTCTCAAAAATCGACAATTGTTGAAAAACATGAAGTTTTAAGTAAGAAAAATTAGTATTAATTTAAGATAAATTTTTTTATTAATGATTTCTTGATAGCCTCTGATGATGAAGAGTGTGAAAAATCTAAAGATGGTTCTCGTTGTTTTTCAACCAAAACTCAAGTGGTTGCTTTAGACGATGAAGAGGAAATTTTGGATCTTGATAATGGACAATCTCGTCTTGACTCAATCAAATCTAAAGCTAAAACCATCGCTTCGAAAGCTGCATCGGTGAGACAAACTCAATTGAAGTCTACAGCAAAATCTGAAGTCCAGATTTCGTCTAATGAAAATGAGAAAGAAGAATCCATTGAAGGTTTAGAGCGACAAAGGACACGTGCAGGAGAAAATTTCAAAAAGAAGAGTGAGCAAAAGTCTGAGAGAAATTCGAGTGGATTGATTCAGTTTGAAGAAGGAATGGATGAAGAAAATGAGAGAAAAAATAATTCCAAGAAATCATCAGTACGACGACCATCAACACCAATTTCATCACATCACATGTCTGAAGATGACAGCAGTAAGTCTGAGGATGAGATTTTAAGAATAACTGTTTCAAAAAAGCAAACTATTGGAAAATCAGTAAAGTCGGTTACACGAGAAGAAGAAAAAATGAGCCATGCAAACACAAAATCACGACAGCAAACTCAAACCACTGAAATTTTAGGTGAGTTTATTTTAATTAAAACAATTTTAAATTTTGTATTATCAATTTTATTTGATAGATGAAGAGTTAGATAATGAATCAAGAAAGACATCACAAAAATCACGTGTAAATACTGAAAGCCTTGAAACACCACGTCGAACTTCTATTAAATTAAAAGCATTCACATTAATCCACAATGATGGCAGAACTTCAATTGATATGGACACAATGAAAGTACGATCTTTAATTTCAGAAAGCAAATCAAAATCTGTTCGACAAACTAAAAAGTCAGAAAGCGATGATGTGAGCAGTCAAAGTGTGTCTTCAAGCCAAGATTCCATTGATTCGCAGGATAAAATCGCGTCATTGCAATCTATTAAATCGAAAGCTCAAACAATGGCCTATGTAAAGACAAATAAGGAAGAGCAGCGAAAGACTTCAGTGAAAACTGTGGAAAAGTATTCTGATGATGAATCAATTGAAACTGAAAGCAACGAATCTGCAATAAGTCAATCAACAAGAGCTAAATCAGTTGTGTCAAAGAAATATGAAAAGTCAATGAAAGAAAGCAGAGCTCAATCACGAAAACAAACTACTCCTGAAGAACTTTCTTTTTCATCATTGTTCTCTGACAGTAACTCAATTGCTACTAAAAATATTTCTGCATCAATTCAAGCCACAGAAGGTAAATCAGAAGTATCAAAGAAACATGAGAAGTCTATAAGACAAACTACATTGACTAAATGCTCTGATGAGGATGAATCGACTGAATGTGGTCATAAATCAAACATTGAAATGATTGATAAATCAATTCGACGAACAGAAAAGTCCAGAACAAAAACTGATTATATTGACAATTCTGCAGAAGAAATTGAGTTTGAAATTTCACTGAGAATGAGTGCAAAAGCTTTTACTTCTGAAGAATTAAGACGAATTTCAGGACAATCAAGAACAAGTGAAAACGATAATAATAAGATGCAACCAAATTCACTTAAATCCCATCCAAAAACTGCACAAGCTGAGCTTGACTCGTCACGTGATTCAATAAAGGAAAATTCTCAAACAGCTGTCTCTGACAGTTCAGCATCCGAAGAACAACAGCGA
Source organism: Polypedilum pembai (assembly GCA_014622435.1). Lineage (NCBI taxonomy): Eukaryota > Metazoa > Arthropoda > Insecta > Diptera > Chironomidae > Polypedilum > Polypedilum pembai. The sequence goes on from JACWBX010003749.1 coordinate 71,649, forward strand.
AAGACTTTGATGAGATCTCAATCAGAATCTACTGATGAGGCGAATAAAATTCAAAGCAGAGCTGCAACAATGCGTTCAAATGCAAAATCGAAAAAGTATGAAAAATTTGAGCGACAAACTACAACAAAATCACGAACCAAGACAGTTACTGAAAAGCCACAACAATCTGTTGCTGCTTTAGGTAAAATAAATTAATTTGATGATATGTTTGATAGTTTTCACAATGTTTTTTTTACAGATTCTGATGATGAGTTTGTTAATGGCTCAATATCACACATAGACTCTTGCATTGAAGACAAAGCAAAACCAACTCGTTTGCAAAGCGAGAGAAAGAAGACAGCAGATGAAGTGAAAAAACCAATTCACATCTGTACATGTGCACTTAAGTATCCTGAGCTCTTTAAAGATTTAGAAAAATTGAGTTATAAATGTCAAGTTTTTAATGAAATGGCGAAATAAAAATTTACTTTTGTAAAATAGCCTTGCTTTTGCAATATTTTTTGGGTTTTTTTCACAGTTCGTTAATTTTGTATAAAAAAACAGAAAATTATGAAAGTGTTATGGTTTTGTAAAAGCAAAATGTTTTTGATGCCCAAAAAGTTATTTATTTAAGTTTCTTTAAAATTTCCCTTCTATTCTTACATGCATGTGGTTTGTTTTAATACTTCATGTGGAAAAAGTAAATTTGCGGAAGCGAATAACTAGAATCATAGAAAAAATACAATATTTTTATGTTGGAGAAAGTAAAAAGCACTCTAGATAATTTGGAAAGGAGGAATATTAAGTTAATAATATTGCAGTGATATTTTTACCGAAAATTATGAGATTTTTCAACTATAACGAAGGGTAATTAAATTTTACTCAATTTTCTTTGTTTTAATCAATTTGTGTTTATTCTGTTATAGGAAATAAAGTGCAATTTTTATCGATAGATTGTGTAATGCATATTATCAAATATCGGAGCACTTTCTTTTTTATTTATTAAAAAATTTTACATAATAATTTTTACTTCTAGTTACAAAAAGATTGTAAAAAAATTCATGAGATAAAGAATTTTAAGATTAAAACACAAATTTTAGTAGTAAGAAACAAAAGAGTGCATTTTTTAAAAATTTGCATATTTTGTTGAATTGTCATAAAATTTTTGCTAAGTTTTCATAAAATCACAAAATAATGCTAAGAAAATTACAAATATTTTAAGTGAAAGAACACAAAAACTTTTGAAATCATTTTTTCATTGAATTTTTTGTGATATTTAAAATTTTATAAATTTGTATCAAAATTAATCAGCATTGTGGAAATATATATTTTAAATTTTCATAAACACCGGTTTTGGTAAGAAAAAGTGAACTTTGCTATCATTTTAAACCATTTTTTTGTATTTAAAAATAATTTTTAAATGGTAAAACTTTGAAAAAGTATCTCAAAATTCAAATATTAACCCAACGTATAGTAGTATCACTTGCAAGCATTTCCTTTATTGTGCAGATACATTACTACTATCAATGAGAAATATTTTCCTTTTTACAATATAGCAAAAATTTCCTTTCCTTTTTGATGTTTTTTACATTACTTACGAATTTATTGCATTACTCTTTTACGTTTTTGGGATTTGTTCAATTTTCGCTAACAATCACTTTTGAAATTGAACAAAACATTTTCTCGCTTCACTTTAACCATTTGCAAAGCAAGTAAAAATAAATTGTTTATACAAGTAGCATCGATGAGAATTCCTGCAGAGATTCAGTTCGTCGTTGTTGATTTGCAGCATTGTTAAATGCAATTGAATACATTTATTTTCACTCTCCTCCATCATTCATGAATCATGAAGTCCATTTATGAACATAAACACACAATTCAAGAAAAAATTTCGCTTGCTTTTAAGCTTTGAATATCATTTTTCATTTATGACGCTTGATGTTTATTTGGCTAGAGGAAAAAAAACTTTGTTCGCGATGCACTCAAGCTCCATTTATCACAATGATATTTCATCTTCTT
>JACWBX010003749.1:73913-103799 GCA_014622435.1 Polypedilum pembai
AATGTATGTAGAATTTTTACTCATCTGCAGCTTCTGAAAGAATTTGTTCCAAACTTATTTTCGTTTATATTAACTTCTGTAGACTTGTTTCATCTGATACAGAAGATTTCTATATCGCAGATATATTTGAAAATCTGGAGTCTTAAATTGAATATTTTGATACTCTTTACTGTATTATTTAACATTATAGAATGAAATAAACCGAAATAAACAATGACCTAGTTGTAGAAATAAGTTTTATACTTCTAATATCTAACGAACATTTAAGGTTTCAAAAATTTACATACCGTTTGCAAATCATTTTACAAACGGTATGCAAACGGTACGCAAACGGTTTGCAAACGTTTGCAAACGGTATGTTGCCAACCCTACATTTTTCATTTATGACGCTTGATGTTTATTTGGCTAGAGGAAAAAAAAAATTGTTCGCGATGCACTCAAACTCCATTTATCACAATGATATTTCATCTTCTTCATAGCTTTTAGTTTATTTATTTCCTTCTCCGCTTTGCATATTTTTTATTCTTGAAATTTGCAAAGTTTATTTTCTACTTAAGTACGAAACATTGTTTGCGGATGCTCATGCTATATTTAACCAAACGTTCTGAGTCTTTTTCTCGTCCGCTATGTTTGCTTGCGAGATTTTTATATGACACACATGGGTTTTCCTAGGGTTATTTTTCTTTTCCCCTTCTGATAATTGCTAGCATGATTTTTGGAATCAATTGAAAGAATTTTCTTATCCTCACGTACTTTTTTTGTTTGTTTCTAGGGGAGAAATGTAATTATAACACGTAATCATGGCGCCTTGTCGATGCAATTGTTAAAATGTTAAAAATAAATTTTATTATATTAGACAAAAAATTCCAGCTGAAACAAATTTAAATTTTGTATAATAAGAAAAAAAAATCTGTATAGTCGAAATGAAGTTTAACACAAGTTTTTCTCTAAATAGTTTTTCCCTATCTTCACTTACCTATTATCAAAGGAAAATATATCCAAGCAAAATTATGAATTTTTCACTGATAATATTAAAATTGTTTCTGTTCTGTTGCTGAAAAGTGAATAGAAAAGAGAGGAAAAAACTTCATTTTCCTTTTCATTCATTATAACAAGAATTGTTGCTAACGATGTGATGGGAAACTTTTCTTTGTTACACAATTTTTATTTTTCATGTTTTCCTGCAATTCTGCTTTTCATATTACATTTTTTTCTCTTCTTTTTGAATGGGAGAAAAATAAAAAATAATTTTAACAAGCAAGAAATGGTACGTTATTCTGCGCCAAGAATTTTGATAGCAAAATTATTAGCGAGATGAGATAAAAGAATGCTAGCAAAATCATATCATTATAGCAATGTATGCATTCGAGTTGCTTTCTTTCTTTCGCTTGAATTCTTGTTGCTCCTCTTCTTGATTCTCGTTATTAATTTTTAACAAGATGCTTATTGCACAAAAAAAAACCTCAACATTTCGTGACTCATGATTTCGTCTACACAATTATCATAAATTTATGAAAATTTTACAAATTTATTGTTTTCTTTTTTAGCAATTAGCTTTCTTTATTATCCAAAGAGATCTATTTTTTTATAGAAAAATAACATAATAGAGAGAAGAAAAAAGACATTTCTTACCGGCACTTGACATTTTATATCTTGAACATTGGCCAAAAGTTGAGAGATTGTTGTGTGTCTTTCATTTTTCTTAGCCACTTCACAATATGGAGAATGGGAAAAAATATTAAATGAAATTTCAATTATGAACCAGGCCTGGTATACTGCTTTGCAGAATTATATAAAAAGTACGTTGAAAAAACACAATAAAATGTTGATTATGTCTGTGCTGCAAGCTCTGGCTAAAAACATCTTTTTTACCCTTACTTAAAAGCATGACAAGGAGAAATGTAGAAAGAAAGCAAGCATGTTTAAGATGAGAAAGTCATTGTTAAGTAGAAGAATAAAATCATCTTTCGTTCATAATCTCTCTGGTCAGATTAATCTGTTACTTCCTAACAAACGGCGATTATACTTCCTGCCTGCCTCATTGCATAAGCAACATACTTGACTTAAGAAGAAAAATCCACTTTTCGTTATTATTAATGGTCTCTCGAGCCAGCAAGTTAAGAGAATGAATGGATAACTTAAAATGCTCGACATGTCCACATAAAGCAATGGCAACATCTGTTTGTCATCTCATGATTTCGCAACATGACTTTAAAATTTTTACATTTCCCTTTACTTCAACATAACTTCTACACTCCATCCTTCCTTCCTACTTATTTCCTTCCGCATTGAATTATTAAAACATCAAAATTGAATTATATGTAATTATAATTATACTATGCTGAATAATTACTTACGCTTTCTCATCTCTTGATTTTTTCTTCGTTTCCTATTGCTACTTCTGCTCGTTTGTTGGCATTCTGCCACTTATTCTTTTCAATTTTGTGTGCTTTCATGCCGTGTGCAGTCACTCATTCTCCTGAGATTCGCTCTTACTCATTCAAAAAAAGGGATAATAAAATATTTAAAAGTCTTTTCGAGACGAGAAAATAAATGAAGTGAAATATCTTGAGATGTTACTGCTGCTGATATATAGATTCATTCTCTCACCACGCTTTTACAATTTTTCATCTCACTTGAGATGATTTCAAGTATTACATTGTATAAGTGTGAACATAATTTGACAATGTTCATTATTTAAATTGAAATGTTTCATTCTGAATACCTCAATAATACGCCATCTTGTGAGATTTCTTTTGAAAATTTTTTATGAAACATCATTGTAACCCTATAACGCATAAAAATAACTGTCAAAGACCTTATGTGCAAATGAAAAAAATATGACATTGCAAAAATTAAAAATTTCCTCATCATACTTACTGTCTCAATTTCAAATAAACATGACAATTAAAAACTTTTCTCCCTTTTTTCTCTCTCTTTGTATGCTACGGGAATAATAAATGTGTGCGTCTCAATCATGATGATGAATACATTATATGGCAGAATGTTTAAACAAATGTTACATATATGCGTATACATAAAAATTTTAGTATATGAATAAAAAGTTGATTGATTTTATTCATTATGCTCAATTTTCATCATAGCGCGTTTCCTTATTTTCATGAAATCGAAGGGAAATTCTATTAAAAATATAATAATCTATTGAAAATTGATCGAACTGCACTCACTCATTGTCATTCGAATGAATTTTCATAAATTTTATTATCCGTAATAATTAATATTCGCACACTCACCATGAAGGATGTCGAATGTGAACAAATTTTATTATCTTTGCAGTATGAGCATTACAAGTTTTTAATTATGAGCAACTGTATACATGTATACTCGCCATTATAGTCGTTTGCAGAAAACAATTAATTTCGATGAGGAGTCTTTATTATGACACATGCACTTCAGAGAGAAAAATGCAATTTTGCCTTTCTGAATGCTGTTAAATATTTGATATGTCGCAATGGAGCTAATTTCTGTAAAGTAATTCATTTTATGATGAAACGAAATGCTATTCAATGTGATCTGAAAATAATTTTGATCAGTAAATTTGCATATTTAGCTATTGAATAATAAATGAATAAAAACACTGCGTGATGATGATGATAATAATGATATTCAGGCAATTTTGTGTAGTGCCAAAGACCTCACTTTAGGTATGATGTTTACTGGGTTTAATTATGACTTCATTAAATTTTGTCATAATTTAGAGTACATTAAATTTTCTATTAAAATATCAAGCATGAACAATTGCATATTCATTTGTTGAAATAGAAACATTTTAAAAATGAAACAAAACATTGAACTTACAGCGATGAAACATTGAAAAATACCGGGAAACATCAAAATTCAACGAAACTTGACTTGCAAGTTGCAGCAAACAATGTCCTGAAACATTGAAAAATTCAACAGAATGCTGATTAGAAATTTCTCTTCATGATGAATATCTTGAATGTTGAATGAGATTCCGAAAAAGAAAATAAAAAGTTTTTAATGATTTTTTTTTCTACATTTTTATTTCTTGCACATTTTTTTTTTCATTCATTATTCTACCACATTATCTTGTGAGCGTTTAGGATTAAAATTTTATATGTATGCATCTTGCGGCAGTTTTCAACTATTTATTTTATCTTTTGCATGGAAAATTTTAAGGATCAAAAAAGTTCCGATCTAATAAAAAGAGAAATATACGTATATAATTGCTAATTTGGATGAACAAAACAGCCATTTTCATTTCATTTCCCGCCTTCTATTTTGCTTTTTCATCCTATAATGACTAGACTTTATTCTACATGTATAGACTTCTATTAATTTCTTTAACGATATGTTGGACTAGTATCATAGCATGGTGGTAAACTCATTGAGGCAGCAGTATCGAGTCTGTGTTGAGTAATTAAGGAGAAAAAAGATTTTTAATTAGTTTCGAATGAATTTTTTTTAAAGTTGAGATTGAAAAAGTTTCCTTAATCTTTTTTCTCTTACCTTCGGGTTTCATTTTCCAAAAGCACTGGATCTATCGGTTCTTGTGCCACATTTCTCAGCGAGTCTGCAACCGTTTGTCTAATGCAAAATAGAACATAAAATATTTATGTGACTTCAAAATGTTTTTTCTTAATAATAAATGGCTATTGCCCACCTCAATTGTTCCGCTTCGCGTCCAGCTCGAGAGCTACGAAGTAACAAAAGTTGTCGCCTCTTCGCTTCTTGTGCCAACTGTTCACGCATCATTGAGATTTGATTTTCCAATCTCATAATTTGCTGTCGATGTGAGTTTTCTCTTGCGTCCAACAACCTTTCTGCTTGCATTTGTGCTTGACGATAACGTTCAGCATCATTTGAAGTGCACTTTGGTCCAATTTCTGCAAACTTTGCTTTTGCCCGTGCCAATTCAGCTTCCTTTTCAGCCAGCTGTGTCTCGAGTCGTCTTACTTTCATTCGTAATTCACGACATTCGTTCTCAATTTGCTCATGATCTAAACCGCAAGAGAATCGCTCAGATTCCAGACGATTCGAATCATATTTTCCATGACCATCATATTTCTCTGAACGGTCAAATTGTACGTGACCGGAAAATTTACTACTTGTTGCGCCAGCATTACCACTACCACCATAACGTTTTTCTTGCTCTAAAATGCGAACTTTCTCATTGAGTGTGTCAATTTTTCGTCTCATTTCCAATTTTTCACGATCTTTAAAATCACCACTTGCGTCAGCACCAGCATTAGCAAAACTCTCGGGATTTTCCTTGTTCCACTTTTCAATGCGTAATTGTGACTCTAGAGAAGAGTTCTTTACCTCCATCTCTGCAAGTTGCTCTTGCATACGCTGCAAATTATCTTGATTTGATTGCTGTGTGCGACGAAGCTCGTTGATGGTATTTTGAGCTTGTTCAAAACGTTCTGCTAACACGCGACGTTCATTTTCGCTGTTAGTCAAAGATTTTTGTATGTGCTTAATCTTATCTTGATTAATTATCAAATGCTGTCCTTGATCTGAACGTTCCTTATTTAGGCTGTTAATTTCCGCTTTGAGTTCCGTTTCAGTAATGGCAGCGGCTTGCAAACGATCTTTTAGTTGGTCAATTGTCGTTTTTAATGCGACACAGCGGTCTTCAAGCTGAGCTGATGACTTGTTAGCTTGCTCCCATCTTTCTTGAACGTTTTTCAATGCACATTCTTTCTCTTGCAATGCCATTTGAAGTCGTTGAATGTCGCCTTCTAATGCGACTCGTTGAAGATCCAATTTCGATGCTCTGCCCTCAGCATGTGCCAATTCATCTTGCAAATGTCTTTTTTCCGACTCTAAACGTGCGACACTTTGACGACACTTTTCAAGACGCTCTTCACATTGCGCTTTTTCTTCATTAGTCGAACTAAGCGACAACTCCAATGCAGCATTTTTCTCACGTAGGAGGTTCAGTTCATCCGTTTTGCACTTGAGTGCTTCCTCGACTGATGCCAGTGCATTGGTCTTTTGTGTTAATTTAGATTCAAGATTAGCTTTCTCCTCTTGAAGAGCACGAAGACTTTGTTGCATTTTACAAATTTTGTTCTCATTGCGGCAGTTTATTTCACCTGATTCATGAATTTGCTTTTTAGCTGAACACAATTGTGCTTTGAAATCATCCTAAATAATAAATTATCATTTTAATACTAAATAATTAATTGAAACAATAATAATTACCCTCTCACGCTCAATTTGTGCCACTTGATGCATCAATGTGCGAACACCTTTTCTAACTAATTCGGGATCAACATCAATAATCATATTATCGCATGATAAACTACGACTATCATGTGAATCATTTGGACATGGACGATGTGGACTATAGCGCCTCGAGGGACTCATTAAACGATAAGGCAATGTTACTGATCCATCAAGCTGAACGCCCGCAATGCGCCTCAAAGTGTGTCCAATTGAGCTTAATTTTATTTCGGTTTCCTTTTTACATGCCTCTGCATGCAATAGCTGATCGTCCAAAGCTCTTTAAATAAATATGAAAAAGATAACAATGAAAAATAAATTTCAATAAACATACCGAACTTTTCCTTCTGCGCCACCCAAGCGGGCTTTCAATTCTTGAATTTGCTGTGTTGCATCGGCAAGGCAAACTTCAAGATTATGTTTCTGGTCCTCGAGGCGTTTTTCTCTTCCACGACCCTCCTCAATGCGATTAACGAGCTCTTGTTCACGACAATGGAAGCGACTATCGTCTTGATTACATTTACTTCTTGCTCTGCAAAGTTCTTGGCGCGTTGCATGAAGATTTGCATCCAAGTCACAAACTTGTTTCTTTAGTTGATGTAATTCTTGCAAAATACGCTCTTTTTCTTCCATTTCATTATTCAAGCGTGCCTGCAACTCTTTCTCAAGGTTGTCTTTTTGTGAAGCGTTTGCCTGAAGCTTCTGAATATTACCCTGTGCTGTACCCAATTCTTGTGAGACTTTTGTGACATTGTTTTCCGTTTCCTTCAAGATAGTTGATAAACGCACCTTGTCGTTCTCTAATGTGTTGCGTGTCTCTTCAAGAGTTGTAATTTTTTGAAGAGCATCTTCCATTGCTCTTGTTTGCTCACGACGCTGTCCCTCGACACGCTTTATATGTTCTCTCAGCTCCTTATTGGACGTGACATATTTATCTTTTTCAATATTGCTATCTGCCAGATTTCGACGCGTGTCTGTCAATTCTTTTCGCAACAATTCACCACTCGTCTCTGATTCACGCAATTTTCTTGTTTTATCAGCAAGTTGATTATTAAGGGAATCAGCTTTGTCTTCTGTCAATCGCAATTGAACTTTAAGCTCTTCAATTTCACGCAAGCCATTTTCACGCTCTTCTCTGATTGATGCAATTTGCAAATCATACCGATTTGCCTCTTCTTCTGCACGTATGCGATTCTCTTCCATTTTGCTCTTCATTTTTGTGATTTCTTCACGTAAGCCAGCGATTATGTTTCGATCCTTCTCTGTTTTACTTGCCAATTCACGCTTCAGTCGTTCACCGTTTTCAATTTCCGCTTTCAAATCACGCGTTGTACTTTCAAGTTTCTCAATGACAGCTTGCTTATCGCGGTGAGCCAACATCAATGCCTGTTGCTTATCATTTTCAGCACGAATAAGAATTTCCTCATGCTGCTGTATTGTTGCATCTAAATGCATTTGCAAATTTTCAAATTGTTCTTTTAACATTTGAATTTCTGCATCTTTGCTTCCTTCGAGTGCATTTAATGCTTGACTCATTCGTTTTTCTAACGCAATGCGAATTTGTTCTTTTTCTTCATTTAATTTTTTCACATTTTCATCATTGAGAGCTTTGAGATGGGCAATTTTTTGAAGAAAATCTGCTTCTTGAGTTGCAGCTGCATTAGTCATTTGAACTTTCATGTCTTGAGCACGACGTTGACAATTTTCAAGATCTTTATTCATGCGAGCCACTTGATTTCTCAATGTTTCTTGGTTGACCAATAATTCTTGAAGTTCTCGTTCAAGTTGTTCTTTTTTTATTTCCGTTGCTTCAAGTGTAGTGTTTGTATCAAACAAGACAGCCTCAAGTGACTCCTTTTCGGTTCGAAGAGCAGCAAGCTGTTCTTGAACTCTCTGAAGCTCTTTTTCTTGTGCATCAATCACAACCTGACGCTCATCATTTTCCTTTACCAGTTCCTCAAGGCTGCGGTTCAATCTGTTGTTCATTTCATTTGCCTGCTCAAGCCGTTGTCGTGTTCGTAAAACTTCCTCATTCATTGCCTCTTTTTTGCGTGTCAGACATGTCAATTGGTTTGATAAATCACCACGTTCACGTGTGAGTGCTCCAAACTCTTGCTCAACTTTCTCCTTTTCAATTTCTACCATTTTCAACTTTTCACTTATTGAGAGCTTTTCTGACTCTAAATCCAAGCGTATTTGCTCTGCATTAAGTAGTTCTTTCTTTAGTGAAGTAATGTCGTTATTTTGCTCGGTTGAGAGATTTTGAAGTTTGCCCTTTTCCTCTTCCAATTGCAAAATGTTTTCGCGCAAATCTTTAATTTCATGCTCGAGACTTTCACCCGAACTGCACTTTTTCTCCAAGTTATTATTCAATTCGGTCTTCTCGTTGTTAAGCTTCTCAACCTCCATTTCAAGATCCATTCGCTGCTTCTCTATCATTGTTAGTAAGCCATCTGTTTCAATCCTCTGCTGCTCCAATAAGTCACGCGATAGATAAAGTTTATTTAATTCTTCACGCAAAGTAATAGTTTCTTCTCTCATTCTACTTGAACGTTCTTCTTCAGCCCTATAAGAAAAATAAAAATTAATAATTGTCAAATTTGAACAAAATTTTGTATGCGAAATCACTGATTAGACTATTTAACGTATTTTTAGCAAAATTTATTTAAAAAAAACTATTTATTATATAAATTATTTATATATTTAATTTAAAATATTTCTGACAAAATATTTACAAATATTCAAATAATTTTCAAAAACCTCTTTTTATTAAAAAAAAAACTAACGGTCTGGTGTGTTAAAACAAGAAAAAGATTTTTAAAAGTTTTAAAATTTAACAGTTTCTTTTTATTTTAAATTTATAATTAAATTGAAAAAGAAATATTAATTAATGAAATATTCAAACGATACTAAAATGGTTTGCAAATAGTATTTGGCGATACTTCTTGTTGCACAAGGTTTTTTTTTTTTGAAAAGAAGGTCTTTATACTATTTCATATTGTAGTAAAAAGGTAGAAATTTAGTGAAAATGGAACATTATTGATTGGTTCATTTTCCAGTTTAAGAATTTGTTCAACAATTGTCATAGTGCTATTCATATGGAGCGTGGCCTCATGGCAAAATGGTTACTGCGTCGGACTTCGAATCCGAAGATTGGGGGTTCGAGTCCCTCTGAGGTCGAACGGGCCCTGTGCCTTTTTTTTGATGCGAATATACTTTTTTTTGTTTAAACACTTATACGTACATATATGTATATTTTTTTATATAAAAAGTTATATTTTTTAACTCTTTAACAACACGTTTAAAATTTAGAATTATTTTACCATTAGGTGCGTAGTTCAATTACCTTTCTAACAATATACAATATATCATATTTTGACCCAACCTATAAGGCACAAGGTCCAAAAAACTATCACTCACTTCTTTGCAAAATCTTTATTAAAAAGATTACGTCTTTAAAAGAAAAAAACTCCGTATATTTTTGATTCTATTATTTTGAACTCTATTATATTTTTAGCGCATTTTTGCAAAAAAATACGCTATTATGTACACGATGGCTGACTGACTGGTTGGCTTGCTGGTTGGCAATTATAACTCGATAACGGAAAGTCGTAGAAAGGTGATCGAGGGATTTTTGGAAAGGTCTCGACACGTAGGTGAGCCATAAAAAGAGATTTTTTAGAGATCATGTCGGTCCATGCCGGTGGACCATGAACTTTGGTCAAAAATCCAGGCAAAAGGACATGAACTTTGAAAATTTCGAAATTTTTTAAACATATAAGTATAGCAAATCGTTGGAAAGGTCTCGACGCGTAGAATATGATGGTAATTAAATATTTTGGATACGAGCCAGTGCATACCGGTTAATGGCAGTGCATGGTGACTCGACATGCTGATCTGTCACGACAAAAAAGCGTTATAATCTACGACTAGCAGGGCGTCGAGATTGATCTACTTGTTTCAAATTATTTATAAAAAAAATTAATTTTTACTCACCTCAAATTCATTTCGATGATTTCCTTATCTTTTGATATTCGCTTTAAATCAATTAGAAGAGACTTTTTCTCCTCTTCTAAAGAATCGACAGCTTTTTGTAATTTTGCGTTTAAATGCTGTAACTTCTCATAATCGAGCCCTAGACTCTCAACCTTTAAATTAAAATAATATATTTTTTTAAAAAATTATTCAAAACTAAACCAATATTATTTTCTTACTATGGAATTAAGTTCTGCTTTTCCTCGTTCAACGCAATGTTTATCACTTCTCATATCATCTAATGTCTTTTGCAAACTATCACGTTCCTTAATAACTTCTGACAGTTGATAGCTAGTGTTATCTAACTTCTCTGTGAGATCATTTAATCGCATATCCAAATTCTCACGATTGCTTTCAGTTGACTCCAATGTCTTCTTAGTGGCTTGTAGTGTCTCATTATTTGATTGCAATTTTACTTGCAAATCGTGAATTGCAAGCTGATATTTGTGCAAAGCGGCTTGAACTGCTGAAATTGTGCTTTCAGCAAAAGCTTGAGAAGACCTCAAAGTGCCTCTCTTTGGTGAACGTGGCGGTGCAATTCCAACTGGTTGCGACAAATGCAAATGCTGAGCACTTTCAGCAGCAGTGTTATCTCCCGAGTCTGCATCTTGAACAACAGCATGAGCAATATCTCGAAGTGCTGCATTCAATCGTTCAATTTCTTCATTCAAACGTTGATTTTGTGAGCATTGATTTTCAGCTTGCATGCAACGATCCTCAAGAATTTTCAAATCACTCAACAATTGCTGTAAACGTTGATCACGTTGAATAATTTCATTGCGTGAGCCTTCATATTGAATTTTCATTGCTGACAATTGTGACTTTAAATCATTTAATTCACGTTCATACTGTTTATGTTGAACTTCCTATTTTTATATATAATTGAGAATGTTTTTGTTATTAAAGTTAATTGATTCACACACGCTGAATTGAAAAATAAATAAAATTTCACTTACATCGGCTTTGTTTGCATTGCGAATACTAGTTGACACGCCGCTACATGCATTTGTGACTTCACGAGCTGTTCCAGTAATTTCACATCGCAATTTGCCAAGATCCATTTTAGTTGTCGATGCAATTTCTTTAAACATTCGTTTAACTGAAACAACTTCTTTCCACATCTTTAATAAACGATTATGCTCGCTGTTATAATAATCATTGAACGCCTAAAACCATGCAAAATTTATTAAATTATATACTTCGCAAGAGAAAGTAGTAAGAAAAATATTAAATTTTCAATCGCGAGAATTTTCATTTTAGGTTCAATATCAGGAAATGATGATTGGGTATTTTTCTTGCTCAATTGTGCTTGAAAATTGCGCGCCCAACTCGAATCTTGTTACGACATTGTGGCAATTGATTCACTCTGATCCTGATTCAGCCTTATTTAAGAATTACAAATAAATTTATTTTTGTCTCACCTCTTCTTCCATTTTCCATTCATCTTCTTTCGCGAGCATTTCATCACGTAAACTTTCCCAATCGTTTGTCAATTTTTGTAAATCATTTGTCAAACTTTCATTCGTACGATGCGACTCTTCAAGTTGATGTCGCAATTGTGCATTTTGTGCAATCAATTGATCGCAACTATGAAATAAGATTTTTTAAAAATTTGATTCACCAAGATGTTTCTTTTTACTCACAATTTTCGTTCCTCTTCAATGCGTTTTTTCTCAAAACTATCATCTGACTCATCACTGCAATAAATTGGACCAGTTTTATGCATCGATGTTGAAGAATCCATTGTACATACTGGCGGCAAACTCATCGGCCCAGCTGAAGTTGATAAAATATTGGCTTTTGAACACACTGTAGGTGGCAATGGCGTAGAAGTTGCCGGCAAAGTTTTCGACAAAACATCGCTTTGTGGACAAATTGCAGTGGTCTCATTCATCTGATTTTCCAACTCGGCACATCGTTGCTTGTATTGCAAGACTTTAGCTTGCAAGCGACTCACAAGTGCCGACTGATTTGATTGTGCCTGTTTATAAGTGTCCAAACGGCGACGATAATTACTACTCTCATCTTGCAATCTCTGTCTTAACTCTTGATTCTGTCTCAACAATGCACTCGATTCGTTAGGCACTGGACTGCTCATTCTCACACTTGCTCCACCTGTATCCAATCTCGACTTTGAAAATGGTCTCGAGAATGGCTTTTTCTTATCAGCAATACTCGCACCGTCTCCAATACGTGATGTTAAGCTATGTGGCTCCTTATTTGGTAACTGTAACGGTATCAATTTATCAAGAATGAATTCTATGCAACACCAGAGACACAAAATAAAAAATAATAATCCCTCGAGCACCTGAAATGTGACTCTACGCATCACAATACTACAAAAAATTGAAATTTCTTGTTGTGGTCAAGTTACCAACGATTTTGTATGGTTTTGAGTGAGGGACAAGTCAACTAGTGGCAGTCATTGTTAGTGTATGTATAAAAAAATACATCCTCTCGCTTCGAAATTATTTTTCTGACACACAATTCACAAATAAGCCCTTGCTTTCTATACATACACATATTCAAAAGGAAAAAATAATGAAACCGCGAGAAAATGTTTTCTTTACGTATAGAAATTAAATTTTTAATTAAAATTTCAAAAAATTCGTTAAAATTAAAAAAACATACACAATTTTACAAAAATGAAAATTTAGAAATTTTAAGAATCACTCTAAATTAATTCATTTGCTTATCATCCAATATGCAATGAACAAACAAGGATAATATTTATGTTTGTTTTTAAAATATAAAAAAAGATTTCATTTTCGAAATTTATTATTAAATGTTGAATCATCTTTGAAATATTTTTTTTTGTTTCCATATCCTGATATTTTCATATATCACAGTTGTTATGAAAATTACGTGGTGCGTTTTATGTATTTATAATGAGCACATTTTGACATGCTCTAATACACATCACATGACGTCATAACTGGACATTTAAATAGTCTGGGGTAAATTTTTCTATATGTGCATAATTAACACCACGTGACTCTACAATGCATGTGTGTTTGTAACCACACATGATTTTTATAATTGCCTATTTCGGAGAAAATTAATTTCTGCTGAAATTGTCAAAAAATAAAAATTGATCTTAACACAGAAACGAATTCTTATAAAAAACTTTTTCTTTAATTTTAAGTTGAGAATAAAATCACATAATATTAAAGAAACTTTTTCAAATTTATGTCAAACAATTAAAATAAAGAAAAAAATTCTAGTGAATTTAAAGATATCCTTGAATTTCTCTTCTATAAAGTTGAAATGGAATTTTTTTCTTCTTATCACGTCACGATCTTCTTTCATTTGAAATGAGAATACTATAAAAATAAAACACTTTGTGAGGGAATAACAAATAGATATGAAAATGAGGGTGCAGGTGCAACTTTTTCCCAAACTAAAATTTAAACTATGCAACATTAAATATTACACAATAATCCATTATTTTTCTTCTTTTCAACGCTTGTTCGATTTCAAATGCGACCTATCGTAGACGCAATCAAAGTAACACTAAGAACATGGCAAAAAATATTCAACTTTATTTGTCCCAAGCGATCACAGTTTTGCATTTTTTTTTCTGGGCTATTAAATCAATAAAACATAAAAATTTATTTTCATTTCCAAATTTGGAAGTTACCTCCTAAACGAGAATTGACAAATCGCGATGGCATAAGGAAATAAATAGCATGTATTGTAAGGAAGTCAATTGTAAATGTGGCAAAAGATAAATAGTAAAGGTACTTGCTGAGGGAATAAAATTTCCATAAAATTTTTCAAATTCGATGAATATTTCGCATTCAAATATGAAAAAGAAGTCGAAAGATTTGTAATCAGGTGTCTATGGATTTCTACTTGTCCTTGAAGTGGCTTGAGAAAATCCAACCCTGATCACGAAGACGACAGAGGGTAGAAGAGAAACTCAAAGATATTTGGATTGTAGTAAAACATACTATTATTATTTCTTGCACGCATGATACCAACTGTCACAAACAGGTCACGAGAGTAGAAGGAAGACAACGAGCGGTTGAAGCTCAAAAAAAGTTGTAAATATGTTCCCGAAAATAAAGAAGAAAAATTTGATATGACTAAATTGTGATATCAAGCGTATTTTTATACAACTGCTATCTAATCAAAAGCTAGACAGACATTGTTCTACATTGTGTTTACAAAGGCATTTGCACGATAGATAGATCAGTTTTTCTATATCATTGAAAACAAACAGCGATTATTTTTGAACCAAAAATTTCAATTTAATGCATGTTGTTGCCTAATTGAAGAAACCCCACCACATTCATGCATTTCATTAATTGTACATTCAAAAGTTTCAAGCTATCGTAATTTTTTATTGAATGAGTCTTTCTCTTTGAACATAAATATTTATGATATTTATTTTCTTATTTATTATTAAGAGAGTTTTCTTTTGTAGGACGATTTTTATGCCGAAATGATTTTAATAAGCAGGGTTGGAAAAACAGAAATCTGTTAACAGAATCTGTCACAGATTTTGACAGAATCTGTTCTGTCACAGAAAAATCTGTTAACAGATGAAATCTGTCGACAGACGAAATCTGTTAACAGATTTCATCTGTTTTCTGAAAACAGATTTTTTCTGTTGACAGATTTCGTCTGTTAACAGATTTTTTCTGTTTACAGATTTTAACAGATTTCCAACCCTGTTAATAAGAATAAAAACGGTGGAAAAAAGTTTCACGATGAATTGTTTGTAGGCAGATATTTATTTTTGGTTTTTTAAAAGAAAAAAAAAGAAGAATTATCGATACAAATGAAGAAATTGTTGCTGAAAGAATGACAACGGAGGGTGAATTGAAGTGAAAGACGACACAGGTAGAGAAAAAAAATTTATGAATTTCTTAAACGAATATTTTTATGCTTTCTTTTACTCATTTTTCCGGTTATTTTGAAACAATACGTTTGCGGTAGTGAAAGAAAAAGAGAGGAGACTGTTTTTACTAAAAGAAATAATAACAAAGGAAGAAGAATCCTTTTGCTGTCATCATGAAAATTTATTGCATTCATAATTTATTTTAATTCTTCTTTCATTGACAATAGTTAAATATGCAGGCAGGATGTTCTGTCTAGTGACTGCGAGAGGAAAAAGAGAATTCAATTTAATAATAATGAAATTTTACCACTTTCATATTGTGTGTGTGTGCATAGAATGATGATGATAAACATTCTTAAAATTCTTTTTGAATATTTAATCATTTTGGACATTGCAATGCAATTTGCGATGGAGAGAGATCGATACAGGTATAGAATTTTAAAGATTAAAAAACGAATGAATTTTTTAACTCATTTAATTTATTAATAAAATCATCGGGTACTCTCAAAGATCATTTTAAGTTGAAAAATTGATAAGAACTGATTCATTTTTAATATATTGCAAATACCAAATTGTTGCAGCTTGAATTAGTTTAGTTTCAAATACAGAGCAAACAAGTGTACAAAATTTTATTGGTAGTTTTCAATTAGTGTCAATTGTTTATTGAAGTTGAAGTATTTGGTAATGAATATTGAGATGTTTAATGAATCGATAATTTGCAAATAGTCTATTTTTCTCTTGATGCATTTGAAATTCATACATAATAATTTTATCAAAATATTTAAATAAATTACTTATTCAAGGATATTTTTTTCTGTACAACTCAATGCTCTGTTCCTCTCATTCATCTTTTCTTCAATTTAAAATCAAATAACTTAACTTCAATGTATGTTCATAGTTTTCGAGGTAAATAGCACATAAATCAATTCCCATTTACAAAAAACATATCGCAGAAAACAAAAATAAAATTAGAAATTGGGATTGAGCAGAAATCCTGGGAAACAAAATTGTTATTTCCTAGTATGGATACTAACATACAGTTCTTTTTATGGTTCTCAATTGTTTTAAGGGGTTGCATGGGAAAGAGAGGAGATATATAGGTAACAAAATAATACAGAAAAAAAAAAGTTTTCGAATAAAAAAGAATATTTATGTTTCGATAGATAGCATAGTTTTATGTGAATATTTTCTCATATACACTGTTAGTATCTATTGATATTTTTGAATAGTTTCTTCACTATTTCAAATCAAAGAGTTGAATAAACTTTCTCATGAGCTCATAAAGTTTCAACAAAAATTACTGTGTGGTTTGATATGGCTATAAAAAACTTTTTTGAATTAATTTGTGGTAAAATTATACATGTGTGCAATTAAAGAGTGAAATTTCCACAAATCACGAATATAAACTTACTCGTGACATGGCAGTCGATGGACGAGTATTATAATATCTCACAAGACACTTCACACAAAGAGGCGTAACTTTTTCACTTGTTCTTAAATCCGATTCGTTATCGAAATCTTCAAATCTTTCACAACAATCTTGCACTTCACAAACTTGATCCAATAATTCACTTGTACTTCCACTACCTCTCCTTCGACTGCTTCCGCTTATCCAAAAGTCATCTAATCCTGACGATGACTGAAGAGGAACTGATTGCATTGCTGACTTTTGTTTATTTTTTAGCAACTTGTTCGTGGAATTTGAATTCAAACCGCTGTTTGTTTCCATGGACTTGTTTACGATATCTTCAGGTGATCCTCGTAATTCAGACATGCGTTCATAGCGTTGCGATTGATGATGATGATTGTAGTAGTCAGTGAGCCGTTGCTTTATGTTTTCCCAATACAGCTTATTTTGTTGCTCCTTCAAACGCTTTTGGTATTCTTTTTGAAATTCTAAAGGAATTTGAGGAATAGGTGGTGGTGGAATTGGAGGTGGTTTTGAAGTTATAAACCCATAATCATCATCATCATCGTCGTCAAAATACACTGCTCTTGAACTTGCACTTGTGAGATTAGGTGAACTGCGTGAACGTGTTGCAGTACGCAAGTTGTAAACCAAAGTTCCCCAATTTTGTCTTCTTCTCTCCATTTTTGTTTAAAAATTTAACAAAAATTACACAACATCATCATCATCAGGAAAAGAAAGAAAAAAAATTTTCTCGCAAAAAACTCTCACTTTTTTTTAAACCTTTATAGGTAAACGACTGAAGAACGACTAAACATAACTTCGATGCAAAATTATTCATTTCTAGCGAAAAAAAGCAGTTCAATGAAATATTGAAGGTATTCATTTTTAACGTAATTATTTTCCAAAAACACCTCATTGAAAATATAGAACAAAATTCCATAGCAGCTACTCCCCAGGTCGAAAAGAGTGACAAGGCGAAAAAAACCAAAAGTGTAGCTATGATACAAATCCTGGTATTCCGAAACGAAAAAGTGACGGTTTGAATTTTGAAAAATTCAAATTCATTTTCGAATAAAAAAGGCATTTTCACACCCCTTTTCAAAAGTTAAAATGATAAACAGAAAACTAAATTTTCCTAAATTTTGTTTTTGGTTATTTATATTCAAAGTAAACTATTTAGAAATGAAACAAAGTCATATTAGTCATTGAAGAAAGACTTGAGATACTTTAAATTCGCTGCTTTTCAAAAGATTTTAAGAAACATTAACGTACTTTTGTGTATTTAAGTTATTTCGAAAGATTGTAGTTGAGTACCATCGGGAAAAGTTTTCGAAATTCCTATTTAGCCGTTATTTTTTTTCCGGAATACCAGGATACAAATATAAAGAGAAATTTGTTGAATGTCGATAGATAGTTGGTGAGAGTGTGAGAATTGATGAGGAAATCGAAATGCTTTTCATTGTGTGCTTCCTATTAAAAACTTGCTGTAATATACACTGCAGAGGCTTTGATAAGGACTATCACATGCATAGTGAATGAATTAGTTTACTAAAAAATCATTGATAGAAGTGAAATTGAAACTATGTGAAGGATGAAAAGTTTTGCGATGAATTTGAATAAAATAATAAAATAAACTTCAATCTCAAATCAATTCCCATTCGTTCAATCTTAAATTTACCCAAGCAATGATATGCAAATTTTTACCCTCTCAATCTTCCTCACAGTATGAGAAATTGATTTTTTCAATAAATTTTTCATGATCAACGACGATATGTTTAAACAAAAAGTTCATACCTCAAGAACATTAAAAAATCCACTTTTTTCCAGTTTAAAATACGAAGCTAAAATAAAATGTAGATCCGTAAACTACATTTTTTTTTTAAAATTCGGAACAAAGTCTTAATTTCAAAGTTTAATAGACATATGTGCAAGTCGACATGTAGAACAAAAGATTAAAAGAGAGAAGAAGAAAATCGTAATATGGAGAGGATTTTCCATAAAATAGAATACATTGATTCTGAAAGAGCGTCTAAAGTTCATCACTGCTATGTTGATGAACGTGTGTTTAATGCGTAATAAATAAACATTAACTGTCTAGACTATAGACCGGCTTCAATTTATACATGAATATGTAAATATTTTAATCACAACAGAAGAAAGTGCAAGTACTTTTAAAAATGGAACAAGAGCACGTGTTGTATTTGTTTATTTTTGTTTATTTTTTTTATTTCTATTTGAAAGTACCTACTCGTATTATTTAATCACCAAAACTCTATTAAGTAATCTTATCAAGGAAAAATATAAATTTGACATGTGAAAGGATTTCTTTTTGGTTTATCAATATTATTGGTGTCAACAGTAATCAGACAGAAATTAAACTCTTTGTATGAATCTTACATTGTAGATGAATTTGAATGAAGTTTGAACTACCTTGAGATAAGAAGCCAGACATCATGAACTTTTGTTCGATTTTTCAAGTAAATGCAAAAGCTTAAAGTACACCAAAATAAACCACATGATTAACGCATGGCATGCAAATGCTACAATCTATTCTGTAGTTAATGAAAGAAGTAAATTGCAAAAAGAACAAAGTATGTAGGAGAAAGAAAGAACACACTGTTAATTTATTATATGAAATAAACTTATTATGATGAACTTTAGACTGAAACTTTTTTCCTCATCGAAAACACTTTCCCAACTCATGAGCAACCAAGCAATATTTAAAATTAACAGCACGTTTGCAAATCTATAGGAAGAAGATCACGGATGGCGCTTGTATATTGAGTTATATTTACATATTATGTCATTATTATATGTAGACTTGACTTTCGATTCCACGTGATTGAATTGTGAAACAAGTCGAAAAAAAGTGTATATATAAATTATTTTAATTTATAAATAAAATTTTTGAATTTGTCATGAAATTATCAGAAAGCAAGACGATTATAGGTATTGAGGTTAGTGAATTAACAACTGATTCAATAAAGTATTTTTTAAGAGATTGAAAACAAAAAACAAGAATTATTCTATCACGAAGAAAATGTTTATTTATTACCATTGAATTGACCGTAAATATAACCCTTTCAAAACACATTTAATTAATTACAAATATTTTATAGCAAAATATTATCTCCATATAAAATCATCAGGAAACTTCAATACACAGAAAGAAATATTGCAAAAATGCAGCTAGAGAGAATCATGTAGTCGATCACGTTTTCTTTTTTTTATTCATTTATTTATTTTAAAAATTAACTTTCAAAATTCTAAAAAAGTGATTCATGAAAATTATTTTATTACATCAGACTTAGCAGAACATTCATTCATAACCGTCTGGCAATTAGCAACTAGTTATCAACAAAAAAATGTTTTTTTCACCCCGAAAATAGTGTTTCGATTTAAGTCGAAGAAAAAATTACAATTGACCTTGAGCTAGTTCATTCTCTCGCGCTAAAACGGCTCCTAGTATTTTTTTGTCAATAGAAATCACCCTCACTTACTACACACGATCGCAGTCGTTCAAAGTTCACAATAGGCGGAGCAAAAAAATCCGAATTCTATGTGAGCAATCATTAAATCTCTTGTTTGTGAAAATTGAAAGAAAAAAAATTTTTTTCGCTGACATTTATCACTGCAAAACAAGCTGAAATATGATTAGAGTTCAATCACTCAGCAGACTCATGATTTTTTAAATTTTTTCTTCTTGCACATAATTTTTTATTTTCGGAAGAAGATAAGGAGAAATTCTTAAGCGGATTTTTGGTTGACATTTGATAAGAGAACCGAAAACATCGACGAGTAATAAACGAATTTATTATTCAAATAAATCATTATACGCAAGGGATTGGAAACTGGGACGAAAGGTGAATGAGGCAAAACGAGACGTATAAGGAGCAAAAATGGACGAGTCGGGACGAAATCAAGCAAACCGAGGCGAATTTTTCGGCCTAGTTTCTAACCCCTTGATTGTACGTCATTTAGAGTTGAAGAATAGAATAACAAAATAAATGCAATTTTGATAATGATACAATCTACAAACACGAAAATGCAATTTTACATATGTTTGTATGTAAATTATTGATGTCAATTTGAGTATTTTATTTGCACGCGAGATCAAGTCGAGCCTTCGTTTTTGCTATTAGAATTCAACGAACGAATTCTTCTAGAATGTTCATTATTTCAAATGTGCTTGCAATCACTTTGTCTTATGATCTACATGATTCAATAAACTATTTTGTTTCATAATAAAAGTTCATTAAACTTTATACTTAGATTATAAAAGATTTTCTGATAAATATTTTCATTTGATTTACTTCAATATTCATAAATTTGAACTCTATTTGAAAGCGTTTAAATCTCTTTTACTTAGACAAAATTTCATTTTAATCTATTCCTCTTTTTTGGGTGCTAAGTTCTTTATTTATTATAAAAAATTCTTATATTTTTGAATGAAAAAAACAAACAGTCATCATTCATGCGATAATTCATAATTCGGGGGGGTCTCACGAGTCGACTTTTTAAATTTAGATAATAGGAGTGAAGCTTTAGAGGACAAAAAGAAAATAAATATTATCGGTGAATTTGTCTGAATATGATAAGCATATAAAAAGAAGAAACAGATTTCTATTTTTAAATACATTTTTCAACAACAATAACTTTATTTTTCGGATTATTCATTGTACAAGTGTATAATATGTACAGTATAATTGAAAAGAAGAATGTAAATATTTACAAAAAAATCGTCCTTTAGCGATTTTCTTTTGAATGTTATTAAGGTTTCATAATTATCATCATTCATAATAAAACATGCCTTTTTTTTAATTTAACAAAATTAAATGTATTATTTTTTTAACAAATAAATTTATATAAATAAGTCTGTACAAATCTCTCTCCTCGTGCATTAGCACTATCATTCTTTTTTTTTCAATGGAATTTTGTAATTGACAACAAATGTGAAAATTTAATTCTTTATTTACTTCTTTCTTTCTGTTTCTCTCTCTCTCTCAATTTAATAAAACAAAATTGATGAGAAAAAGATTGACCAGTTTTTACGCTTATTTAAGAGTGTTTGTAAATGCATATCGAGACTTTTGACTTTGTATGTCTTGATTAATATTTTTTTTAAATTTATGGATGAATATTGAAAGTAAATCAATCAATAATTGTTCACATAAATGAAACAATATGATGATTTTCCATAATTAAAAAATATAATGTTTTGTACAGTAATAAAATAAAGAAGGCGAAATTCCAAAGTTCATCATCTCTCTCGTATTCACGTTACTCCATTTTAATTTATGTATGAATGTGTAGTCTATAAAACTTGGCAATTTATTAGTATTTCCTTATGTAGTCCGAAGGTTTTTCATCATTTGCATCATTCAGAAGTTAGAAATGTGTGTTGAACAAGTTAAAAACTCCAATTATTTTTGGTTTGTTTTTCTGTTCTTGTCTTATCAAAGGACTTCTAGAGAGTCTTACGTTAATAACTGGGACAATGTGCTATTTTATTTTAAAGTCTTGAATGACGATGACGACGCTCACGGTGACTGTAGCGGCGAAGAAACTTTGAAATTTTTTGTAAAGGAAGTTGGAAGTGATAGAATGCAATATATGGCAGAGGATCCCAGTATAAAAATAGCGCCTCTCTCTTATCCAATACTGACCCCACAAACTTTTCAATTGACTGTGCTGTCGGATTTTTGATTGTATTAGCGACAGTTTCGGGAAGAAAATGCCTTGATTGTGTCATAGCACCTGAGCTTTTACGATCAAAATGAGGGCACGGCTTTTGAACTACACGTGATTGTACACTTGTATAACAGAGATAAGACAAAGTGACACCGACTCGAGTTCCTAAAGTCAATAAATTTCCGCTTGCATCGCTTTTTACAAATCTAAAACTGATGTGGCCATTAATATTGCGAATAAAGCGAACTTTTTCGAAGAAATCATTGAGCCATTTTTCAATTTCGGGATTTGATTCTGGAATAAGGCTGCGTGTTTCTGATTGAATTCTGCATGTGACATTGGCAATGATTCTTGAATCTTTTATTGTGCTGCAGGTTACATAATGTTTACCAGGTACATCTCGTAAAACAATCCATTGTTTATCCTCACTAATCTCAACCGACAAATTTAAATCTTGTTTATTTGCCGGCAATATGTACTTTTGTCGATCGATAATTCCATGAGTACCTATTGCAACCAAAACATTTCTAAAATTACTCATGAATCCTGAATCATAAAGTCTAATCAGATCTTCTTTGCTTGTTAGAATACGATAAGGAGCAACTGGCATTCCACGACTCTCACACTTTTTAAGAATATGACCGATATCATCAAGAATTGAGACTTCTTGTGCGCCTGGACAAAATATTTTCTTCACACCCTCAAGTTCTAAATGTGGCTTTGCAAGTGCATCAAAATATGCTGGTGATGTTGCACATACGGGAACATAAAGTGATGGTTTTTCTTTCTCAACAATATTCATAAGAGCATTGATGTAATCATTTGCATTTTCCCTAGCCGAAATGGGAATTGTGTAAAACTTATCAACAGCTGTCGAAAAGCGAGCGAGTGAAAAAAGTGACTCGAATTCAAACACAACTACTCGAGCACCAGCACTGTAAAAATTTCGAGCAAGATGAAGTGATTGAATTGTGCTTCCACTGCTAATTAACACTGTTCTCTTCTGACGATTTCTCTCATGTGCTGGCGTATGTAAATATATCAGAAAATTTTTGAGTACACTCAAAGGATATGAAATTAATTTCCAGAATAGCCACAGAAATGCAGATATCCAAAATGAGGGCGTGGATTTGAAATTCCAAACATTTTCCATCATAAAGTTTATGAATCTTTGGCACAAGTTAATAATAAGGAGAGGCCACCATAAAATGAGTCTGAGTATTATGTGCAAACTTCCAACCGGATATTTTTCACTATTTCTATGTTTTGAATGAATATGTATGCCGTTACTTATTGATTTTGAGTCAACAATTTCACTGAGTTCACTATCTTCAGGAATTAACATGAATGTAGAGGAAAAATGTTTACGAAGTGCTGAGGGCTGTGGAAAAAGAGAGCTACCGTTCGGTGGTGAACCTGATCGAGGAGAATTGTATGGTGATTTGTATGTGGGCGAAGATGGTGCTGATTGAGGATATAAATAATCTTGTTTAATTATTGATTGTGGAACTACTATTGAAGCGTGTGATCCACTTCTAGTCCAAGGACCATTTGAGAAAAAGTTTTGGCGTTTTGCTGATGGCATTTTTTTCAGTGTCCGATTTAATGCACTTGAAATAAAAAAAGTGCTATCAATGTTTTTATTTCACTTTTGACTTTCGATAACGTAAAAAAGTTTATTAATTTTTATTCGATTTTTTTTTCTATTCGTTCGCTTATCGTGTATTTTCTATTCAAGTGTTCGCGATCAACTGAAAACGAATTATCAACTTAACGCTCTTAAAATTAAAAAAAAAAAAAATAAGAAAGGAAAAAAAATGAGAGAGTTTTTCTCTTGGTTTTCGAAAACAGACTCACTCACTTATTTAAAAGCAAAATTCTTCACTCTTTTCAGTCAGTGTTGTTATTGTAGACGTCTACGGTCTACAACTTTGTCTATATGTAGACGTCGTCTACGTAGACGAAGTTTTTGTCTACGGTCTACAACTTTCGTCTGTATACATCGATGTCTACGGTTCTACCCAAGGAGAGGGAAAAAATAGTTTTGTTGATAGTTGATTGTCAAGATAGTCAAGATAGTTTTTGATAGTTTTTAATCAATGATAGTTTAAATCTTGATAGTTTTTGATAGTAGGAAAAACTATCAAGATAGTTTTTTGATAGTAAAAATCATGATAGTAGACTATCAGGTAAAAAACTATCAAGCTGATATTTCAATCATGATAGTTTCTGATAGTTTTTATGATAGTTGGAAATTCTATCAAGATAGTTTTTTAATAGTGAAAATCATGATAGTTTACTATCAAGTTAAAAACTATCAGGTTGATATTTCAATCTTGATAGTTTTTGATAGTTTTTTTAATAGTAGAAAATCTATCATGATAGTTTTTTGATAGTTAAATTTTTGATAGTTGACTATCATGATAGTTTTTCAATCAAAAAACTATCTTGATAGTTTTTCTACTATCAAAAAAACTATCAAAAACTATCAAGATTAAATCTATCAGCCTGATAGTTTTTTAAATAATATCAACTATCAAAAAGTTGACTATCAAAAAACTATCATGATAGAAAAAACCATCAATTTGACAATCAATTGATTTTTTTCAATCACTATCATGATTTTTCCCTCTCCTTGGTTCTACTGTAGATTTCGTCTACACAGACGAAATTTGTAGACCGTAGACAAAAACTTTCGTTAATGTAAACTACGTCTACATCTAGACACTCGTCTACGTAGACAAAATCTACGGTAGAGTCTACGTAGACCGTAAACCGTAGACGTCTACGATAACAACACTGTTTTCAGTAAATTTTTTTTGTTGCTCATCAATGTACTTTAACCTTAATGATTGATAAAAGAACTTTGAATGAGTGGAATGAAGGGCTACTCACGTCAGTTAAGAAAAATGAAGTTTCTTTTTCGTTTTTTCGATTTTTTTGTCCATTTTATTTTGTTAATTTTTTTCGTGTGTTTACAATATGTTATTTTATAATAGAACCTTTCGATTATCGTGTATAAAATAAATATTTTTTTTTCACTATAGAATATTACTTTTTTTGTTGCTTTTTTGCAATATATTTCGATTTTTTTTGTATTTCGTCATTACTGTTATCACATAGAATTATTATATGTATGTTTTATTTTACTTTCTCTCGGGTATATTTGCTTTTAATTTTTTAAAGATCTCACATTTACTTACGTTTTACATTAAAATTTTTTGTTTTATTAAATATTTTTTTCTTAGAAAATTTTTTATCACTTGTTAGATGTCGTAGGTACTTTTAATCAATAAAAATTTTAAATTTTATTTTGTGGCTTTTTAGTGAAATGTAACGCAGACAATAACAACGCGTCATGAGAATAAACAGGAAGTAGTAACAAAGACAGAATGGTAACAAGGAGTAAAAATTTTCATTCAATATTGCCAGTTAAATAAGGCCAATTCAACATCTGTCTGCGAGAGTACAGTCCATTGATTTTTATGCCCTCTCAAAAACTTATACAACTAAAATTTATTTTTTACCCGTTTCCAATAGCTTCTCACACTCTTTCACTTTTTTTCATCCTATCAATATTATTTCTTCAAAACTTTTTAAAATTTTCTTTTCAATTTTGAAAAAAACTGGCACCAGTCTTACATCATATATTTTTTCTTTTCATCTTTCACATTATTTTTTGTACAGTTTTGCAAGATATATATTTTTTGTCCATATCATTTCTCATCAATCAATAGCTGTATATCTTCGATAAAATTTGTAATATTTAAAAAATACATTAAAAACATGTAAATTACATTACAGTGATAAATAAAATAAGATTGAATAAAATTGTATTACATATATAAAGATGCCCACAAAATCATTGATTGTATTTTTTAAATAACATAAAAAATGGATATCTGGCCATTTAAATGAATATCGAGGAAAATTTTAGTATCAATAGTAATAAAAACAAAAGGCAACAAGTTTTAGTTTGCTTGATGCAAATTAACTTAAATTCTAATTGGCTAGAGCACGTCCATCTTTAATCAATGTCTCATGTATCTTCTCGTTCTTACCAAACAAGACGATCTCATAGACTTCTTGTTTTTCATATGGGTCACTTAGATGAATATTCTTAATGACAGCTGGGAAGCTCTTATTTTCAGTCAATTTCTTGAAGTAAATGGCATCATCTGGCGAGAAATCGCGATATTTCGGTTTAACACCTGTTTTAATTAAATTTATGAAAAAAATAAATTTTTAAAATTAAAATAGCAAAAGTTACCATAGAGCCGTGCCTTCATAGCTAACTTTGGTAAAGTTCTAAATTTGTTTGGCA
This sequence comes from Polypedilum pembai, assembly GCA_014622435.1. Classification (NCBI taxonomy): domain Eukaryota; kingdom Metazoa; phylum Arthropoda; class Insecta; order Diptera; family Chironomidae; genus Polypedilum; species Polypedilum pembai. The sequence continues at coordinate 100,434 of JACWBX010003749.1, forward strand.
AAATTCTCATTTTATCGAGTGAAATAGTCTTAAAATTTCCTGAATCAACAAAAAGGCAGTTTATAAAATGCTGGTCAATCACACTCTCGACAGATGCACTGAATAATAAATAAAGAGTTAAATATTAATTATGCTATATACTAATTTTTTGTAACTTACCGTATCCACTTTTGAGAGTCATCATCAAAAACAGCATACACTTCACCTTTTTGTATGTCTGATAGTGATGTAAATTTACCGCTGATGCTACAATGCTTTTGCAAATCGTTCGATATGTCATTTAAATCTTTCAAGTCGTCTTGCAATTGAATAATAAATCCCATTGGGCTTGATACTAATGACACGAAAACATTGATAAATCCTCCATTGTTCTTTAATTGGCGTCGTTCCAATTTAATCAATGGAGCATCATCTTGGCTGTTAATATAAATTAGTATATTATTTATCAATTATTAAAATTTAGTATAAAGTTTTACCTAGATGTTTTTAATTCTGGTACCAATGTCTTGATAAATTGTTCATTGATGTTGCACATAAGAGACTCAGAATTATGCATGATGTAAACGAATAGATTTACTTGCGGAATGTTATTAGCGTTTATCGTTACCACTTTCGCCTTTAAATAAACGTATTTTTAGAATTATCAATAAAATTGAGTAAACAAATAAAAAGAGCTTACCAGAGCAGAACGACCTATTGGAAGCAAGCCAAGTAATCTCTTTCTGTTTTCTTCAGTAAAGGCAACATTAAACAATCCAAACTTCAATACTTGCGATGGATATAAAGAGAGAACGTAAGATACTTTGTCTAAGCGATATATGTCTTGCGCATTAACGAGTGTCTTATATCCATGATCAATTGTATACATTAAATGTGAGTCACCATCCATAAGTTTCTCGAGACGGGCTCTGAACCAATTCTTTAAACGTCCATCATAAATGAGATAAACTTTCTTCTTATCTGATCTATCAGCATATAATCCACGATATTGTGCAAGCTCTTCTTTCGAAATGTTGTTAATTAACTGCTGAATATGAACGGAAGATTTTGAAAGTTGACAATAAATACCGTCTTCGCCAATATTGGTAATTATTATTTGATTGCTGTCTTTCTGACTTAGTGTGGGAGCTGACACAGATTGAAGAATTGAGTTCATTAAAGACTCATTTAAATTTATATCCTCATCTGTGGATGTATCATAAAGAATCATTTTAATCTTTGAATTGTTTGCCTCGTACGCTTCCTTAGTCATCATTATTTCAGCTACGAGACTTTTATAATTGAGTGGTTCAAAAAGTTGTGTCAAATTAGGACCACTCTCGAATTCTTCAAGACCAAAAAGTGAAACTTTGAAAGCTTGTGGAGCAATTGTCAAAAACTCCTGTTTGCACACATATATATCGTCAATTGAAATCCATTCGTAGTCTCCATTATCGATACAAATCACATTTACTTCTTTATCGTTAATTTCAACAACTCTTATTCTATGCCAGCATTCTGCGATTGATGTGAGATAAACATAATTTACCTTAATCTCAGCTGATTTCTCCTTCTTTGACAACATTATAATCTGATCAAAAAGATATAATTAGTTTATAAATAGCAAAGGGTGCGAACTTCATCAAAAAAGTATCAAAAAATCAAAAAATCAAATTTGATTTTTTGATGTTTCCCATACAAATTTTTGATTTTTCTAGATTTTTCAATGATAACTATGATCGATTTTTCTTTGAAGTATCAAAAGATCTTACCCCTTGATAAATAGAGTATTTTTATTTGCTATTTACCTCAATATCGTTTAATAATTTATCCAAAGCATCACTATAATCAGATCCAATCAATCTAGCACAAATGTCAGTTGGACTAAAGGCATTCGTCACAAATACATTCCACAATTTGTCTTTCCATGGAAACTCTAATTCTGGAATGTTTTGTGTTGGCTCAGATAAAGTAGAAATTCTACATTCTTCTTTAACATTTCCATCACCGATGGCAAAAAGAATTTCCTCATTGAATGCATTAGTCTCCCGCTTAAATAATTGTCCATCAAAAGGTTTCACAACTTGCTGTGCCCAATTTTCTGGTAGAGATAACTTATAATTTTCAATGTAAAGGTTTGCAATGTGCTTGAAGAAAACACCTCCAATTGAACTACGAATCATTTGCCATATTCTCTGAGCGATGTCTACATCGTTTGAGCTATCTAAAGGATTTCTCGACAACTCTTCTTCGCGCTTCAATTCATTAACTGCAACTATGCAACTTGCTTCTTGAGCTTCACTTTTTGTAGCATAGAAATCATTATAGGAAGCATACGTTTTTCCATTGACTGTAACTTGACATTTGAAGCTGCCCTTTGTCAATGGATTATTGAGAAATTTCACTTCAGGCAAGTCAATTTTTTTCATTTGACAGTATTTTGTTAGCTTATCAAAACTACTGCCCGGTGTTATGAACCAAGTGTCAGGAATGTTTAAATTATTTGCAAACTCAATATCTTGAGGACTCAATTCTCCTTTTCTTTTCAATCGTTCTGACAATGGTGTTGTCAATTTTGGGATCGGTTTAGCACTTCCATTGAAATTTTTCTGATAAATGCTATTATTATTGTTGTTGTTCAAATTAGTAGCAGTAGAAGTTATCATGGGAAAACGAACATTGCGTTGTGGAACTATTGGATTTTTTAATGCACGACCGGCAGCAACGGCTGAAGATTGAGTAAACTTTCTTTGTGGCTTTACACGATTCATGCGAGCACCATATCTAACATCAAACTTTTCCTCTTGTCCATTTTGTGGTTTGAGATAGTGAAAGGTCTTGTTAAATTTCAGCAATTGTTGAAGCTTGAGTTCAGGTATTTTACGTCCTTCTAATTCTTCATAATCTCTCTGTAGTTGAGCAATTGTTACAGGTGTGTTACGTGAAATGATAAGTGACTTGATAGATTCTGTAAGGGCTTCATCTGACGGCACACGATCCATGATCACAACTCGAGTTGACCAATGACGATCAGTTGCAGCAGATCTATTGGTTTTGTTTGAAGACAGGTTGAATGTAAAGTACTATTGAATAATTGATATGTAGTGTGTGATGTCTAGTTATTATACTATTGCAGGAAATGAAGTTTATTTGTTTGTTAAATGAAGAGCATTTAACATTCCATAATCGTACGTATTTTGCTGAGAAGTAGGAACCTTAAATAAAAATTCGATTATTGCCCTTACGATGGAACGAAATTTTTCGGCTAGGAAATTTTTCTTCCAGGAATTTTTTCGGCTAAGAATTTTTTCCGAGCCGAAATTTTTCGGATTGATTTTATAGCACTTTTTATTGCACTTTTTCCAACCGAAAAAATTCTGCTATAAA
>JACWBX010003749.1:104223-123917 GCA_014622435.1 Polypedilum pembai
AAAAAATTCCTGGAAGAAGAGCATTTAACATTCCAAAAAATTACGTTCCATCGTAAGGGCAACTCCCAAAAATTCATAGCAAAGATAAATAAATCGTGAGTTAAAATGCAAAAAAAAGTTTCAAAATAATTGTGCAAACACCAACGACCGACATTGAGTGAGCGAATGTGCAAGAAAATGTAAAACTACTACCTGTGACTTGAATGAATAAATTTTTAAGCGAAAATGGAAATAGAGAGAAAGTAGAGCTAAAAATTTTGACAAAATTCTTTCACTAGCTATCTTAAAAGATATATATATATATATATATATCTTAATCAAGGTTTTTAATACACCTATATATAACAAAATGAAACACTTGCAAAGAGAAGTCTTATCAAGAAAGAGAAATAGATCATCGCATTGGAATTTTAATTGAAAAAATGTTGCGGAACGGAATATTTCGATCATACAATTTTTTATCTCTTAATATTCACTTTTCAAGTATACTCACCAATTTTGCAATTGATAAATTAAAGTTCTAAAGGAAGAAAGGTTTTGATTGAGTATAAATATTCATTTGTTTTTATATAACACAGCGGTAATTAAATAAAATCAAGAATTCACTTTTCACTCGATCTCGATGAAATTTTTGACACGAATACATTCCCGTAATTTTTATTCAGCCCCAACTTGAATTGAGCGTAACGGACTTTCTAAAATTTAAAATAATAGTTCAGTTGTCAACAAAAACACATGTGAGTTGTAAATCTCTTAATAATTTTCAATTTTATATTATATTCATAGTGATTTTGCTTTAATTTCAGAGCAAAAGCAATGGCAAAGACAACTTCAAGAACGGGCCCGCCGAGGAAAGAGGGAAAAATGAATAAAAGCAGTCATTCCCTTAATCCTGATCGATCGGCAGAAAATGTTAAAGGCGGAAGAGTAAGAACAAAATCTACGATCCAGAGATTGCAAATGTACAGAAATTTTAAGGCAAAGAGAGATCGTAGAGGAAAAATAATAAAAGCAGCACCATTTCAAGGATGGTTAGCATCTGGCACACAATCAAGAGTCGAGCCATCGCCTAAATGGTTCAGCAATTCGAGAGTTATTTCGCAATCAGCATTACAAAAGTTTCAGGATGAGATGGGAAAAGTTATGAAAGATCCATATCAAGTAGTGATGAAACCTACAAATTTACCAATCACTTTGCTTAACGAAAGTGCAAAATATCAGAGAGTACATCTGCTTGACACACAATCATTTTCATCAACATTTGGTCCTAAAGCACAACGCAAACGACCAACACTAAAAGTGAAAGATTTAGATGATATGGTAAAAGCAGCAGAGCAAGCATCAGAAACTTACAATGATGAGAAAGACTACGATTTAATTCGTGATGACGGAGGAGTTCGTCAGATGCCTCGCGATTGGGTATTTGCTGCTGGTCAAAGTAAAAGAATTTGGAATGAATTGCACAAAGTAATCGACTCGGCTGATGTACTTTTGCAAGTTCTAGATGCCCGTGATCCAATGGGAACTCGATCAAAACATATTGAGGAATTTCTGCGTAAAGAAAAGAAACACAAACATCTCTTCTTCATTCTCAATAAAGTAGATTTGGTGCCAATTTGGGTAACTCAAAGATGGGTCGCAATTCTCTCCTCAGAATATCCTACAATAGCTTTTCACGCATCGTTGACACATCCATTCGGAAAAGGTGCACTTATTAATCTTTTACGACAAGTCGGAAAACTTCATGTTGACAAGAAACAAATCAGTATTGGATTTATTGGTTATCCAAATGTTGGTAAGTCTTCCGTCATTAATGCACTTCGTGGAAAAAAAGTTTGTAATGTAGCTCCGATAGCTGGTGAAACAAAAGTTTGGCAATACATCACTTTAATGAAAAGAATCTTCCTAATCGACTGTCCCGGCGTTATATCATGTACTGCAGAAACTGATGCTGAAAAAGTGTTGAAAGGAGTTGTGCGTGTTGAGCTCGTGACAAATCCTGAGGATTATGTTGAAGAAGTTTTAAAGCGTGTACGAAAAGAATATATAGGAAAGACATATGGCATTACAGAATATAAAGATCATATAGATTTTCTCGAACAGTTGGCAAAAAAGACTGGAAAGCTACTCAAAGGTGGTGAACCTGATATTACTGCAGCGGCAAAAATGATTCTCAACGATTGGCAAAGAGGTAAATTACCTTTCTATGTTGCACCGGAAGGATTCGAAGTACCAAAATCAAAAGACTCAGCTACAGTAGAAAAGTCGACAGAAAATGATAAAGATATAAAAGTTCCTGAAGACGATGAAACAAAAAGCATTGCAACTGCTGTTTCAGAATCAGTCCTAAAAGGTCGTGAACTTAAGCAGTTACAAGATTATCGCAAAATTCGTGTTAATCTTGAATTTGAAGCAGAAGATGAAAAAGAATTGGATTTGGATGAAATTCGAGAGTATGAAGAACACAAAAGACTTCAAGCTGAAAAGAAGAAGAAACGTAAATTGGACAATGACGATGGCGAAGACTCATCAGATATCAGTGACTTTTACTCAGAAGATGAATATGATGAAGAAAAAGGACGTATTGTTCATAGAAGTGCTGGTACTAAAATCAAGACTAAACTCGATGCTAAGAAACAAAAAACAACAAGTGGTTTCTTCGACGTAGAAGATGTCAAAGAAACTACGAAAAAGAATGTTACTCCGAAGAAATTAACTGCTAAACAGCGAAGAGCTATAGAGAGAAAGGAAAAACCAAAAAAAGTTGGAAGCAATTTCTACGATGTCGTCAACGTGAAGAACAAGACAAAAAGCAAGAAATTCCAGGGAAAATAGAAAAATGTAAAAAATTTCTTTTACTTTTTTAATTATATTCTTGTTTATTGTTCAATCATCAATCCATCAATTTGTCTTTATGAATTAAAAATTTTACTTTGCTAAAGAGAGAAAATGGCATTCTTTATCAAAGAACTTTGGCTTTCTTTTCAGTATTATTTTTTTCTTTATAGACATATGAAATGTCTACATTTTTACTTATTATATTTATAGCTGAGAATCGGAATTGTAATTGATAAAAATAGAAGAAACATAAAAACCGCAACAATAAACAGCCTAATGAATCAACAATGCATTTTGCGTGATATAAAATAGATATTCTAATTTTTTAATCAGTCATGAGAGGAATCGGAGGATAATAAAATATAACAAGTGTGTATTTGTCTGAGAAATTCTATTTTAGCAACACCTGAATTACATCAATCCAAATACAACAGCTTTATCTATTCTAATCACACAATATATATTGTTGATATAGAAGAAGAATAGAAAGTGCTCTAAGATAAGCTAAAGATATTAGTACTAATAGTTAGATAATCAATAGGTAGTTTTTGATCATAAAGGTGGTAAAATACAATTATCACAAAGTGCTACCAATTTAACTATACTTTTTAGGAGATGTTTCGTTGGTGTCTTCAGATTTCTAAAATAAAAAAAAAATTACTATCATAATGATAGTATCATAATTATTATAAATCATATATACTTACAGTAAATTTATGATACAGCATGCATCCATAGACAAATATAAAAGATAAAACTGCTTGCACAAGAAGCCACCAAATGACTTTTGTTGCTTGTGTTTGACTAAATAACTCCTTTCCATTTTTAATACATAATATTGCCTCGGCAAACATTATCGCACAATATACCCAACACTGAGTACCCATTCGTTTGCATGTTGTGTCAGTAGCATAAATATAATATTGCCTTACAGACGGTGCGGTAAATAATCCAATTAGTATCAGTCTCACAATCACAATCGGATGAGAAGGTGGCATTTCAAAAATGTGCTTCAAAAAGAAAGTATTAAGTTCAGTGACTTGCCAGAAAATTACGAGTTGACAAACGGCAAAAAATCTCATGTATGTACACTTTGGATCCATCCAACGAACAGCAGTCCAACTCTCAGGTGTAAATTGCAAAACTGCTCGCTTCAATTTTCCTGAAGTTGTCGAAATTTCTCTGATTCCGACCCATTTGTATTCACGCATTTCAAGCATTTTGCACAGCTTTAGTCCACACCAAATTCCAAGACCATTACAGAGTAAAATATCTAATATTACAGCATCCCACCAGCATTCAACAAAATTCGGTAACAAATGTGCAAATTGAATTTCAGTAATCTCCCACATAACAGAAATGCACCATAAAATGCCAGTGTGCCGAATAAGAATTCCTTTAAAAAGCCACCCAAGAAAGTGGGCAAGAGCAAAACAATCCATATGCTCATAAATCTTTTGAATTGTAACAATCGAACAATTGACACCATACTCTTTATCCATGTTGATGTGAAAATTTTCAAGTTCAGGATCAAACCAATAAAATATTCCCATGATAGCTTTGTAATTTTGAAACATAAGAAAGAGTAGAAACATCAAATATAGCACTGACATTCCAAAAACCATTCGCCAAACTACAGGATGCGGGCGAATAAAAGGTCCATTTGGGAACGTCAATATTGAGAGTATGCAGAAGAAAAATATTACGCACACGATGCCTGCCCATATATTATCTTGTGTATTGTTTTCATCTCTAAAATAAATAAAAAGGGAGACAATTGAAGAAAACAAAATATTATTTGATACACATGTATAAATTCATTATCAACTACAAAAAACATGCTGCTGTCGTACGATGTGAGTTTACACTTTGATGATAGTTGTCACTTTAAATATTTTAAAAATGTGACATAGATAATTGAAAAAAAATTATGCAACGCATAGAAGAAAATTAAGGAAGCATGTTGATGATAGTGCAAATTTCATTTCAAAAAATTAATCGATAACTTTTGATCGATATACAATTCTATAAAAAGCAATCGTTTACCTTGTGAAAGCAAAGTACATTGCAGCAAACACTGAGCAAAGTAGTAGAGTAATTGTATGAGGTTTGTAGAAAAAATCCAGTGTAATATCAGAAACATTTTGTTGATTCATTCTGATGAAACTCGGTGTAAAATCTTGTGATGATTTCATTGCTTGGGTTGCTTGGATTGGATCTTCACTTCGTGAACGAACTGTTCTAGGTTCACCCATTTTAGATATGTCTTATTTTAATTAATTTGTTTATCTCCTATTCAACACTTTACTTAATTAAATTATTAGATTTACTAAGAATATATTTGTAGATATCAACAACTAACTATCTATTCATAATTTATTCTCAGAAAATTTTAGAAAAGCCGGATCTTTAATTTTCAATTCTTATCAATTTTATTGCTTGCTACAGCGTTGAATTCAAATTATCAATTAAATTTATTTATTCCTACTACTTCGTATAACTTACAATTTGCTATTGTAAAATTTTCAAAGCTTTTATTTAATTCCTAAATTTGAATGACAATTTGTAAACAATTAAAACTTTTTTAAGTACTAAATTTATTTTCTTAAGCTTAGTTTAAACTTTTTGATCTTGATTTCAAATTTTAAATGCACAAAAATTTATGAGTACTCTTACGTATATGACAAAGGAGAAGGAGTGTTATATTTTTAAAAGATTGTTTTTGAAAAAGTTTTAATTCTACAATTTTTTTATTCATTACAAGGGCAACATTCTTAATCCAAGTGATTTTTAACTTAAAGTGCAAGATTTTTTACATATAAAATGTCCTTCTCTATAATATGAAAATACAGCTTAAGAGAAAATAGTCTAATTAATCACACATTTAAATTTCTATCTAATCACATATTCAAAATTCCAAATTCAGTTTTAAAGAATTCCATAATTTCTGTATGTCTCAGTACAAGCATTTCTGCAAGGGCTTTAGAAAAGATTTTCGATTTTTTACATTTTACTCAATAATTTCTCTTATTTTCTAAAAAATGGCATTATTTCTATATTTCTGTAATGAGTGACGAGTAAATCAATCCATAGACGTAAGAGTGATTCGATGTAAGTAGAAATTGCGTATTAAATTTCCGGAAATAACAATGAATCAGAGACTTACTAGAAAAAGAGATTTTTCATATATAAAAATTTCTTGTTAATCGAAAAAAAATGTTATCACAAAGAATGAATTCAAAATTCGCTTAGCAAAAAATTTTTATGCAATCATAATTAGTTGTATTTAAGGAGATAAAAAGTAATTCACTAAGACAAATGATGGTTAAACTCATGAAATTTCCCTTTTATTGTTGCATCGACGTCAATTTTCAATATACACAAACATGAAAAATGATTTTTGTTGATAATTCGCGAAGTGTGTGTGGTGAAGGCAAAAAGCCACTAATTATTTCAATTATATCGTTCGCTTCATCTCATTTTCATTTATTTTTCTTTTCTTTTAGCAATAGCGACTTATTTTCAACATTATAGTCTTAAACAGAGTAAAAATTATATACACACAAAATATATATACATAGAGAGAGAATAATAGGCAGCAAATAGAAAAAAAGATACTTAGAGGGGTTGAGAGAAAAGGGACTATCTATAAATTTATTTTGCTCAACACTAATTGCAATTTATTAACACGTCCGGACAAACTCAATTTTACATTGATATTAAATTAAAATGCGTGAATTCAAAGTTGTTGTTCTTGGCTCAGGTGGCGTGGGTGAGTTACATGACAAATTATTTTATCAGCAAATCTTTCTCGAAATATTGTATAATTAAACAATAATTAACACTTTTTTTCAGGGAAATCGGCCTTAACTGTGCAGTTTGTTTCAGGATGTTTCATTGAAAAATATGACCCAACTGTGGAAGATTTTTATAGGAAAGAAATTGAAGTGAGTACTTGAGTGCAATATCTAATCAATAAAGTGTCTAATTTATTACAAATCACTTTTTTTTCTCAAAAATAGGTCGACAATTCACCATGCGTCTTGGAAATTCTTGATACTGCAGGAACTGAACAGTTTGCTTCGATGCGCGATCTCTATATCAAAAATGGACACGGCTTCATCGTCATGTATTCACTCACAAATCACCAGACGTTTCAGGATATTACGACAATGCGAAATGTCATAAGCCGAGTGAAGGGTGGTCAACCGACTCCAATTTTATTAGTCGCTAATAAACTCGATTTAGAATACCAAAGAGAAGTTTCCACTGAAGAAGGTATGTTATGATTACATATCATTTTTATTTTGAAATGATTAATTTTAAAATATTTTCAAGGACATGCACTTGCAGAGATGTGGGGTTGTCCTTTCATTGAAGCTTCTGCCAAAAGTCGTATCAATGTGAATGAGGTGTTTGCGACAGTTGTTCGCGAAATGAATATGTCCAACGAAAAACGAAAGAAAAAAAGTTATTGTTGTTGCACGATATTATAGGACGCACGTGTTTATATGATCCAATGAAATTAGTTAATTAAGGCCGATTTAAAAATTGATGATGTGGATTACGATGATCATGTTTTAGGATCATCTCGAAAAGGACTATTCTTCTTTACTTATAAGTATCTGTCTCTACCCCAACTAAGCTATAATGACTTTTAGTCACGTGTTTCACTTTAATTGAGCGAAAATATCTCTCATCCATTCTACAAGCACCATTCTCCGCCTTTCCTTTTCACTTTTCATTACTATCCAAACCAAATCAATTATTGTCGATTTTTGACCCTAATCTTTGTACATTCTAATTTGACGAAATTGCAGTAGCAGTTTTTATAAATGTGGACCTATGAAAAAGTCATTTTTAATCATATCTGAAAACCATAATTTCTTAGACTGTAATCTTAAGACTATCGTCGTCATTGTCATCATTGCAGAATAATTGCAAAATTTATTTTCTTCTCTATCAATCTATTTTTCTAATCTGTAATGGAAAAGCTCATAATACATACCTTTTTTTCTTTTTAATTTCAAACTGCTTCTATACTTAGAAAAAATATAATAAATAAATTTTTCTACAGAAAATTAAAACGATAAGGATGAAAAAAGAAATGAAAATTTAGCTTTATACTTTTACCAAAAAAAAGAAGAAGAGAATGAATGAAAGAAAAAATAAGAGAAAGGACTCATCAGATACATATAAAATGTGGAAAAAATTATTAAATAAGAAACATTAGAAAGAGAAGAATTTGATGTGGAATCAAATTTATCATACCTACATGCATATATGTGTAATTCATTTACTCTTTAGTTTGTGAAACAAAATACTTTATTTTATTATTTTACACCATCAGATTTCTTCATGCTATTTCTAACTCTTTTTTATATGAACCATAATCATAAGTAAATCAGAAGTCAATATATATGTTTTAATAGAAATTTCATTTTAATAATTTTCTAATAAAAATCATTTCATGGATTCTTGATTCTTCATAAATTTAATTTCTTTTTTGTCTCTATCATTCAAATGACTTTGTATAACGTTTTATTTTTCAAATATTATATTTTGTTTTTATAGGAAACTTTTTTACAGTGCCCACTATATGCAGTAAATCTCGCATAAAGTGAACAAGTTCAGTAGTCTTACAAAAGTTTTTATTCATCATAATTCACTTATCAGAAAAAAATTATTTATCTTCGCACTGTAGCTAAATGCTGAATTGCATATTGTGGTTTAATCATTATATTGTAGTGAACAGCAAAGGGACTGTGATAAAAATAATTAAAAGAGCCAAAAAATAACAAGGAAAAAAATATGAAATCATAAAAAAGAGAATTGAGTAAGTTGGAAAAAAAACCTACACTAGATGAGAAAAAAACTACATAATAATAATATTTCCTTGGTTGAAAGAAGCAAGCAAATGTGAGGCTTTTGTGTAGTGCATTAAATACGGAAAATAATTTTTTAATGACGATGATAAGGAACGACAGAGATATTTTTTTAAAATAGAAATAAAGAAGGAATTAATACATAGCAAAATAAATAAATAAGTACATGCCATGAACGTACATGTATTTATAAGCGAGTATGATCTAATCTAATGCAGTCCGGATTGTAACAAGTTAAATAAATAAATTTCATACATGCATAATAATAAAAGGCGTTCAGAAAAAGAGTGATGAAAGAAGCAATAAAATATTGCCTGGACTTGTAAGTGACAGAATAAATTAAAAGCATACACCGGAATAAATTATAGTGAATAAAAAAGTGTGAATCATGATCATACAAGAGAAGAAGGAGTAGTGAACGAAAATTACTAACTAACTAATCATGAGTATGAAATATCATCGTCTTCTTTTGTGCTATGTACTTCATTAAATCTACAAAAGTATCTATCTTCTCAATATCAAAAGAAACATATATATGTACCAGCAAGTAGATAATTACGGATTAAAAATTAAAAAGAATTCCAATTCATGAATATACGAATTTTTCTCTTTCTTGATTCACCACCAATAATGTACAACGATACATATATAATAAAATAATGAAAAAGGCAGTCAGAAACAACAAAAAAATTATGTATACTTTAACATTCCCCACACACTAGTGCGATTTAATTTGTGTGTCTATATGTTGCATGAATGACTCAACAGATAATACGAATCAATTCGCAAATTTCCTCTTCGCGAAAAAAGCACATTGTCGTCTTGAAATTGAATAAGTGAATGTGTGTATGCACATTTATTTTGACGACACTTTCTATCAAATATTCTATTCATATTCATAAACGAATCAATGCACAAAAGAGAAATTTTTCTTATTCTTGCTTATTCTTATATATGTGCATAAAAGTGGAATTCAACATTTTCAAAACTGCACATGGCACGAGCGAACAAGCTCTCTACTGTTTGATTCCGTGTTAATCCACCACACACAATCATTCATTTAATAAAAATTTTATTGTATTCAATGAAGTAAGCCTGCCTGTAAAGCTGTAATTCAACTTTAAGAATAACATCAATAATAGTATTTTTGTGCGCACAGCACATACTTTGACTGTAAAAATCTTTTCATATCAATGAATCAAGTCGCGATTTTTCATTAATGTATATATCATCTATGAGTTATTCATCCGAGAGTCAGTTTATATACATGTATGCTTGTGATCTTTAATCGATCATGACGTCATTTTTGCGTCTCTATATTAGACAAGCGAGTCTTTTTCTCTCTATCTGTTTTGCTTTTATTGTTGTCTGCCTTGAAATTGTTAAACTAGGTAGGTGCGCGCATGATGCACAACAATGTGCGAATAATGATGATGAGATGCTTTTAAGTGTGAAAAAATTACAACATAATTTCACTTTAAATCAAGCTGGTTGTTTTCTTTTCTAATCTTCTCTACTTTTCTTCCGCTCTGCGTGCTGTAATTATTATTGTTTTCACTCGATGTGTACATTTCAATTTCTCATAATTTTAGTCAAAGTAGAGAGACTTGTTGAGTTTTACTATAGAATTGTTACGCATCATTTCAGTTTTAAGTTTTTTTCAACTTTGTGAATCTTTAGGCGCTTTCTCAAGGATATCAACGGTTTGTCTTGCATGATTGAACATGTGTGCGCCTCCGCATTTATTTTTCGTTTTTGTTTATGACTTTTTACGGTTGTCTTATACCCATATATGACAGATCTATGCATTTGATGAAAACATTATTATTTCCTATTTGAAAACTTCAAGATAATTTTAATAAATGACAGGAGAATTATATTATGTCAACACCAGAGAAAACTTCAAAAGTTTACGTCAACTGATTAAAATACAAGTGCGATTATTATGACTTTTATGAGTGGTGCTTATCAGTTGCTGTTTTGACGATTTCATGACATGAATGGATTTTTGAGTGTGCTGCTTGCGAATGGTTGTTATGTTGGTAAATACAATAAGTATAGCGGCATTTTTTTGTGACATAAAGAAAAGTGGGTTTGAAATAAAATAGTAGTCTAACGCGTGAATCGCTCTAATTTTTTTATAAAATAAAATTTGCTTCACGCTTTCCACATATCCAGAATTTTTCTCCATATATGAAGCACAATTTCATCTTCTTTCATATACCAACTGATGTGAATGTGCGCGGACTATTAAAAGCATACCTATATATGTCGTTGTTCTATATATATATTGAAAAAGTTGGTTCAATGCAAACAGATATTAAATTATACAAAGCAAATATTTGATAAATCGCGACAGTGACACAAACATGAAAAATAGCCTCCATTGGCAGCATAAGTAAAAAAAAAGTTTTACTTTTCTCACAATCTTGCACACACATGTTAGCACAATGCCTGCTTCCATAACTTCAATTTGGAGTGTATAGCAAATGTAAACAATAATTACTCATTGTGTTTTTTTTTTCATTTCTCTTCGTCTCTCTTTCTCCAGTACTCAACAATTGATATCAACCAACCAACCATATACCAACTGACAGTGAACTTTTTTATTTAATTAGACGAAAAAAACCTATTGTGAAACATTTGAGCGAGCGAAAAATTGACAACTTTTTATCCATTATCATTGTGTGTGAAAGAGAAAGAAGAAGCAACAATATAGCTTTTGGACATTGCGAAAGACTTTGCACAACACAAGTTAGCTAAATACCCGCCCGAACGCAAGAACGATGCGTGAATTCAAAGTTGTTGTTCTTGGCTCAGGTGGCGTGGGTGAGTTGCATATAAAATGTTTATTACGACTGCTTGAATACTAATAAACAAACATTTTTATTTGCTTTTTTTCAGGAAAATCGGCCTTAACTGTGCAGTTTGTTTCAGGATGTTTCATTGAAAAATATGACCCAACTGTGGAAGATTTTTATAGGAAAGAAATTGAAGTGAGTACTTGAGTGCAATATCTAATCAATAAAGTGTCTAATTTATTACAAATCACTTTTTTTTCTCAAAAATAGGTCGACAATTCACCATGCGTCTTGGAAATTCTTGATACTGCAGGAACTGAACAGTTTGCTTCGATGCGCGATCTCTATATCAAAAATGGACACGGCTTCATCGTCATGTATTCACTCACAAATCACCAGACGTTTCAGGATATTACGACAATGCGAAATGTCATAAGCCGAGTGAAGGGTGGTCAACCGACTCCAATTTTATTAGTCGCTAATAAACTCGATTTAGAATACCAAAGAGAAGTTTCCACTGAAGAAGGTATGTTATGATTACATATCATTTTTATTTTGAAATGATTAATTTTTAAATATTTTCAAGGACATGCACTTGCAGAGATGTGGGGTTGTCCTTTCATTGAAGCTTCTGCCAAAAGTCGTATCAATGTGAATGAGGTGTTTGCGATAATAGTTCGTGAGATGAATATGATGAGCGAAAAACGACAGAAAAAATCATTCTGCTGTTGCTTATAGGGAAGCGCTTCACAGTAAGCGTTCATATATTAAAAAATTCACTCAATCTTTCCTCTAACTCTTTATCTACTTCTATGAGAGTTCATAGAGATGAAATAAGAGTTTTCCAATCAAATATTTCCGGATTTCAACTAGTTATCTGTATCATACACCATACACATATATTTAATAATGAGAACGATCCGCCATCAATTTTTTATTACTTATTTTTAAGTATAAATAAAATTTATACATTTACGTATTTTAAGCTTACTCCTACTTATTTTTTAGAATGAAAATGTCTTTCTTCCTTTCTTCATCAATAACGATAATGGCCATAAATTTTATTTCTAATTATTTAAGCTAATGTGACTTTTAACTTTGTGTTTTTAGCTTTCTAAAGCATTTAGCTATCATATTATTGCTAATCTATTTGATTGTTTCCATTTTCTTAAAGAAAAAGCAAATTTAAAATGAGCTAAAGTAAAGATCTCAGAAAGTTTGAATATCTTACAATTCCAATAGCCAACAAACTTTCTCTAAGCAAAAAATATTTTTAAAAAAATCACATTTTAGCTCAATAAATATCGTGTCAGCTTACATCACTTGAAATTAAATGTTCAAGTAGTTTTCCGAAAAAAATAATGATTCTTCAATTGATGGAAATCATAAAATTTAATTTCTTCTTTGCATTTTTCATCGTTTCGTGCCGAAATGTGAATCGCAATTATAATGAAACTGTAATCAAAAAAATGAGAGAGAAATAATTTGATTGCTTTCCATTTCACTCCTAAGGCCCGAAAAATTTCACTTCTCATTTTCTATTTCCCGAAAAAAAAGAAGAAAAATTATGTGACGACTGTCTAGGTATGCCTATGCTTTGATGTGTAGCATGTAGTCAGTCGATAGTGAGAAGAGAAAAAAATTATTGAACAATAACCATTAATTAATAAATAACTTATTATTTGTAAGAAATGAAATGTGCAGATTTAAGAGAGAATGGATGATTGCTACAACATGTAAAAATAATGAAAGTGAAACAAAATTCAGTCAATTTAAATATACCAGAGAAGAAAAAGAAATGAATAAAATTACGAAAAAAAGAGAGTATCAGTAATTTCACGAAAAATATTTAGAAACAAAAGAACACAACAATTATGATAAAGATCATTTACTCATTTTTACAAGAGAAAAGATTTTAACTTAGCAGAGTCAAATAATGGCAAAAGAATGATGTATTAGGCTACATGTGGTTTTTTACAATAGATGAGAGAGACAAGAGTTGAAAAAAAAATATTGTGACAAAAATTTTTTTTAATAATGACGAAAGGAAAATTATAAGTAATATAAATTAAACTCAAAGAGAAAATCCAAATAAAAAGTCACATATATGTGAAAGAATGGAAAAAATTGATCTAATTTATTTAATCATCATCAAAATCCATCATTTCAGTTATATCGGTAAGATATTTTTTATAGATACTCATGAATTGTGCGACAAATGCTTCAAGATGATAAATAGGTTTACTACCAAAAAGCATTCGATGTTCATAAAGACTTGCATATCCATAAATCTGAGATTTGACTTCTGAATCGCATTTTTTCGTTAAAATTTTGACTAATTCTCGGAAAATGCTGTCAGATGGAATTCCATGCGAGAGTAACTCATATAAGCGATCTCGAATTTTTTCCAAATTAGCAGGTGTTTGCTCACGCAATATTATATTAGCGGTTTCATAAAGAAAAATTTTCCAGTCAACATCCGGTACTTGTTGATTACTAGTGAATGGATATTTTTGAACTTTAGCAGCTTCAAGCATTAAAATTGCTCTTCTTAAATTTCGATCAGATGTTTTTGCAATATTCAACGCCAATTCATTGGGAAGTGGTAAATTTTCTTTTCTACAAATTTTCTATAAGGTAAAAGATATTATAAATAAAAATAAAGTATAATTTCATTTTGTATTACATGAAGAATTGCTGAAATCTCTTCAATAGATGGTGCTGAAACGCGAATTCCTAAGCAACGACTTTTGATAGCTGGAATGACACGAGAGGTCGAATTCACACAAAGAATAATGCGACAAGTGGCTACATATTTCTCCATTGTTCTTCTGAGAGCGTGTTGAGCATCTTTTGTTAAATCATCAATTTCTGTTAAAACAATCACCTTAAAATCACGTTCTGAACTACTATCAATGTTTGTTGTTTGTGCAATTTGCTTAATTATATCAGTAATAACCACTCGATCATATATTCCTGCATCAGATGGATTCACTAATAAAATTAATAAAAGGAAATAGAGAATAATTTAGATTAATATTACATTAACATTGTTAAAACTTACATTCAATATGATAATTGCTTGATACAGTCATGATTTCAACTTTCTTGTTTGATGGAGTAGTAAATGTCATTGTCTCATTTCGAAGTCTTTCAGCTGAAGTTCCATAAAGCTCTCTTAACATACATTGAATTCTTGTCTGTTTAATTAAATAATCAGTTATTGTTAAATATTAATGCTTAAAATTCAATAAAAAATACTTTTTTTCCAGCGCCACTTGGTCCAAAAAACATCAAATGCGGAAAATCTTGCTGTTCACATAATCTTTTCAAATCAGCTGCCTGCTCTTTATGGTAATCAAGTTTTGATAATTCGCGAGGACGATATTTATCAACCCACAATGACATAATTAATGAAAAATACTTAATATTTAAAAAACAAAATTCGTAATGAAAACAAAACTTTTTCCCGCCGACAATAAATTAAATTTTAAGGGGAAAACAACTTTGACAAAATAGAATTTCAAGTTAAACCCAGCGAGAATTACTTCAATTAAAAATTTGAGTCATTAGGTCAATATAACAGACACACATTCAATGCATTTAGGATTCAATACATATTATCAGGATTCATCTTGTACAATAAAAATGTTTCTGAAAATTTTTATTTATTAAAATTTTTTAAAAATTTATAACGAATAGCAAGCAAAATTTTTATCCTTGAGCGAAAGGTGACTCAGCTGCTGTTGTCAAGAAAAAAATACCTCGAATTGTTTTTGCATTGTCACCACCCATGACTGCATTCACTCCACTACCAGGACAATTTTGAGTAGCAATCTCATTATAATTAGCGCATTGTCTTGCAACAAATCGATTACTATTTATCGATTCAGCATAAAATAATGGAGCTCGAGCATGTGCACAACTTCCTCCGATATCAACTCCGCAGCCAGGCTGCGAACGTCCCCAATTTGGGTAGAAAGATGCATGAGTTATTGGCTCATCAAAACCCAAAGTACCTGCATTTGTATGGATTGCTTCTGTGTAGAGTGCGTCGTCAGCGTCAAGACGATTGCTAGGATTGTTAATACTAAAAAGTGGACCTATGTTTTAATAAAAAATATTGATTTACAAAGGATGATTTTTAAAAATGACATTGATTTACCAGCAGGATCTGTTGCAAATATTGCATTTATTTTAGCACTTTGTACATGTTTGCCAGTAAAACCAGCAACATGAGAACCGAGCGAATGACCAATTATGTTAATATTACTATCACTAGTGTAACCATTTTGAAGCAAAAAATCAATTAATCGTGCAACAATCTCACCCGCTTGTCCTACTCGATTACGAGATGTGATGTAGTTTGCACTAGCTCCGACCGACCAGTCTACCGCTAAATAAGTTGAGAAGCAAATTACACACTCGTAAAAATAACTTTTTTTATATACATACCAATAACATTGTAGTCACCAAGTATTAAGAAATCACGAGTTGTGAAAATATTTTCTGTTGCTGCAGAGGAAGTTGTCCAACCATGAATAAGAATGCGAGTTTGACCCCATCGTCTAAAATTTGATTGTCCAATACTTTCATCTGTCCATGTAATTCTTTGACCCTCTGTCGGATTGCTTCTTGTGAAAAGTAAAAAGAACATATCTGCTTCAGGATTGAATGCTGGCTCAGTTTCAGCATCAATAGGATATAGATCAACTAAATGCATTTTTCCTTCACCATCTCTAGCAATAGTCCATCGAGGCTCATCCGATTCCGCAACAGACGTAAGTGGCGAAGAAAAAACTTCAGTAGCCACAAAAATAAATAT
Source organism: Polypedilum pembai (assembly GCA_014622435.1). Classification (NCBI taxonomy): domain Eukaryota; kingdom Metazoa; phylum Arthropoda; class Insecta; order Diptera; family Chironomidae; genus Polypedilum; species Polypedilum pembai. The sequence goes on from JACWBX010003749.1 coordinate 120,573, forward strand.
AATTAAGAATAATTTCATTTTGGAATGCTCTTTTCAATTCACAATGAAACACTGAAATATTTTTGGAGATTTTTGAACATTATAAATTAATATTTGATACCTAGGGAGATTTGATATTTTAATCTCAGGAGTTTGATAAAAAAGAGTTTATAATGCATACATCATGATATTTAGTACATTTTGATAAATGGTATTAAATATTCAATTTAAAAAAACATTTATTCTAATTAACAATTTATCTTGAAATAGATTTAAGTTTGATAGAAGATATAAGTTATTAAATAAAAGTAATAAATAATTAGATTGAGATAAAGAATTGTGAAATGTGAGAAATGAAAATAACAGAAAATTCAAATTATCTTCCAACCGTCATAATTTTTGAAACTGCTCGAAAATGGCTACTGCTAGAATTATTACTGTAAGAAAATTTTCTCAAAGCAAAAAAATTAGAAAAATTTTTAAAATAGAAAAAACCTACTCTAATTTAAAAAGGAGACATTTTAAACCGCCATCATAGGTTTATCAGATACAGCACACATGGATATTTTTGCCAACAACTTGCAGCAGCAACGGTAAAACAAAAAAAAACATTTTTTTACAAAAATTCAATTTTCTCTTCAAATAATAAAAATTGCTAACACCCAGAATTAAAATTTATTATTGCAATAGCATTAATTTTTTTTCATTATAGGGCAGTAACAGAACAACTGCGACGTGAGGCTGCGATTCAGAGATTGCCAGTATCTCAAGCTGTCTCTGACATCATTAAGTATGTCACTGATCATGAACAAGAAGATTGCTTGCTAGTTGGCTTCTCAAGTCAAAAAGTCAATCCATTCCGTGAAAAATCCACCTGCAGCATTTTGTAAAATGTGACATCTTCATTACATTGAGCCAAAGCTAATCGGCATAATAAATTATTAATGAGTAACTCTTGATGTCCTTTACTATCTACTCATCATAACACAATTGTCTGCAATGTGACTAATCTGTGTTACATGTCTTCAATTTCAAAATAGATATACATTCATCATTCAGTTATAATGCACATTTCGACCAATATTTATTTAGCTAAATTACAAAAATAATAAGAGCTTTTTCAAGTTGTATTTCATCAAAAATCTGTTAGATTATCTCAATTAATGTTTTAAGTTGCAATAAAATCTATCTGAAAACTATTCTATGTAAATGTCAAATAGTTCTCATTTTATTTATGATTCTGATTTCAGATCTTTGAATTCTTTTTATTGAAACAACAAGTATGATTAAAGTTTCGTGCTTTCTCTATTTTTATTTATTCAAAAACATCTTTTTATATTCACATTGTAATTAATTAATAAATAAATGGCATATCTTTTTGCCATGTACAATATGTGCTACAAATAATCTATTCGACAAAACTACGATATAGCGAAAAATAATTTAAATTAAAACACTTTATTGATTGATTAATCGGAAAATTAAATTTAATTGGTTTCTTGTCTATAATAATACATTTCGATTTGATAATATTTACTTGATTCAGACACTTATGGGAGCGGTAGTTTCCATTATTATACAAATAATTTATTTCATTCTTTTTCGTTCATATATGGAATTTATAAGTACGTTATTTAAATTTTCTTGGTGTTTATTTGAGTTTGAGGGGTGTAAAAAAATTTTTTCTAGCTACATTCGTTTGATAATTGAATTTGATTAAAAATAATTTAATATATAATTGTCATCTCATAAATTATACAAATCAATCTTCCTATGAACCGACTGACATAAGAACTTTTATTTTCTAACTAAATGGCAGCTCATTTAATTGATAAACTTTCAAGTCAAACTTAAACTGACAAATTGAGAGGAAATACTATATTTTGCATTCTTATCTACGTATTTTATTTTCTCTTTCTACTTCACTAAAGAAACTTTATAAGCAATTCTGATAAAAGTTTTTCCTCTCAAAATATTTCAATTAATTTTGTCTCCATCGCCAGAAGGGAACAAGGACAAGGCTTGTTAATGTTCGCTTTTATTCTTATTGTTAACATTTTGTTATTTGGAAGTCAAGTGGGCAGGGAAAATGCGTTAGAAAATGCTCTAGAATTTCTAACTCTGTAATGAATCTTGTATTTGTTCAAAGTGAACTTTAAATTTTTTTAAAAAATTTCTTACAATATATTACTTCAAAAAATGTTATTCATGCAAAAAGTTCATTTTAAATGGTTTTTTCGTTGGCACATTTAAATGGATTTAAAGGGCATTAAAATCGTGCACATTGATTGGGATTAACAAATCATGCAATATAAATAATTATCGTGTGCAGTTTTTGTGCTCTTTTGATCCATGTATAATTAATTTAATAAATTTTCATCTCCACACATTCAAATTGATTTTCGAACGATTTGAGGGTTGTCTGAATGAGTTTTTACCAAAAATTAAAAATGATGAATTGCTTTGTTTATCGTATGTGTAGGTATATCGGTGCTTTGTTTTTCTACTGCTGCTTTCATTATGGAAATATTTAAAATTACATAATTTAGTATTTCATTAAACTCTTTCACTAATTAAATTGTATAATAATAATAGTTTTATTGTTGATTGCTAGAGAAACTACTCAAAGTTGAACTAGCTGTCGATGACGATGGTGAGAAGGGACGAAAATCAGTGATAGGATTGCTTCTATTATTACTTCCTCCAACGCCCTGATGTTTTCCAATTAGCTTTAATAGCTCAATGCACTCATAGGCATCTCGTTTTTCATTAAGCATTCTGGTAATGATATAGAAAAAATTTCATTGTAAAAATCATATCAAGTTCATATAGCATGTATTTCAATCAAAGTTTAGACAATATAAAAACTTAAATAGATATCAAAATTGTTTAATAACTAACTTTAGATTTTTTTAGATTCAAATAGTTACATTGTATTGTGAACGAAAGCATGGATTTGATAAATGAAAAACAATTTTTAAAGTGCAAAAATGCTCTCACTGTGAATATAAAAACTTAAAAGTTTTATGAAAAATAAACAAACTTCAATAGTCTCTTCAATTCTTTTTCTTTTGATGTTTAATTGGAAAAGTAGAAAAATTCTTCGTTACTAAGTTTTAAAATAATAACAAGTGTGTCAATTTTTTTTTTTTTATTACAACGTTTTTCTGTACTTACTTTCTTGTCTGTCTGTCTGTTTGTCTGTCCGCGGAATTTTCCAACTCAAATTTCAATCATTTATCATTAAGCTAGAACTCTGAAACTTTAAACATAGCTCAGAACTCGATGACAATGCATGTTTAAATAGATTCTAGCATAAATTAGGCAGTATTTAAATGAATATTTACAAAAATAAATTTTATTTGG
>JACWBX010003749.1:123937-137901 GCA_014622435.1 Polypedilum pembai
TAGGGCGAGCATATTAGGTTGAGCGGAGCTCATCGTTTGGCGAAGTCAAACGTCAAACAGCTTATAACACTGATCTGTCTCGCTAACTGTTCAGTACAATAATTTACAATATCCTTAAATAAATATTTAAGGCATATTAAGTGCATGTAAAACTAAAAAGAAGAAAATAATGATACAAAATAAAAAAATATTTTTTTAAAAACAACGTTTTTCCTGCGAACATAAAATAATTTTCTTGGCCCATATTAGAAGGTCCTTATGAGTTTTCTAATAAACGGTGACAGACTCAGTGACTATGACGATATATGCAAAAGGAAAAACGTTGGGCGCGTATATGATTACATTTCATATTAATATAATAGATATTTGAATTTAATGAAGTTTAATATTGAACGGACATTGATAATGTTGTATTATATATATATCTAAATATCTTTTATATTAATATAAAATGTAATCATATACGCGCCCAACGTTTTTCCTTTTGCATATATCGTCATAGTCACTGAGTCTGTCACCGTTTACTATAAAACTCATAAGGACCTTCTAATATGGGCCAAGAAAATTATTTTATGCTTTTTAGTTCGCAGGAAAAACGTTGTTTTTATAAAAATATTTTTTTATTTTGTATCTTAAGTAAAAAATTTTTTTTCCAGATAATGAAAGATGAAAATTTTACGGAAAAATATTTTTCTTTTCGCTTTTATAGAAGAAAAGAGGATAACTAAAGAATTTGTAAGGCAGGTCGTAGCGAATGCGGATAAATTTAAAGAAAAGAGAATATATTTACAAAATACGTTGATGATTTTGCGAGCGCGCAAGCGACTTTTTTGCGCAATAAAAAATGAATATTCGATCCTTAATAAAGTCGAAAGTATCATATGAATGACAAATATTCCATTAAAAATATAAATTAAATTCATGTACTAATTGCATTGCATACGCAAACGAAATGTTTTGTACAAAAATACGACCTTGAATGTAAATGATGCAATAGGGAATGTGCGGTACAAAAACAGATGAAGTAGACTGTATAGTCATTAAAAAAACATTTCAACGGAAGGTTTAAGGGATATGAGAGAAAGGGAGCGTGCTAAATAACTCCATGCTAATAAGTCTGAGATGGGAATATTAAAAATCCGTTATCCAATTTTTTATTATAGATAAGCATCAATTTGAACGTAAAATTACGATTCAGAGCGACTTTCACTTGATTTATTTTTCGCATCATTTTTTCATCAGATTTTTAAATTTCCCCTTCGTTTTACCTGCCTGAGGTCTCCTTAATTTGCTCCACAAAATCACGGCCAGTGATATCTGCAACCTCATTAGGATCCATATTTGATAATAATTCCAAATCAGGCTCACTCAAAATTGAAATGTTGCAGAGATTCTGTGATAGAAAATTAGGTAGTTTTCAAAAGTTATCTAAAATATGATAATTTATTTTAAATTTACCGTTTTCATTTGTCCAACAAGTTTTTTCAAGTGCACTTTTTCAGTTCCAGCACTGTCGATTGAATCGATTTCATTTGAATTGTGCGTTGTTATAGTCAAATAATGTGTAGGCTGTAAATAAATTAAATTGATTTACTGAAGCATGAAGAATTAAAAGGTTCGTCATAAGGTAAATGGAAATTTTCTCAAAGAGTAACAGTAAATTTCCAACCTTGAAATATTTATCTCATTAAAAACTTTTTGATACTTTAATTTTCATACAAATAGAGAGACTATACAAATTTTCATATGACAATAAAGTTGTTCATCACTTTGACAGATTTGTTTACCCCAAAAAAGTAAATTTATTTATTTGTTTTTCTTAAATCTCATCAACATTCTACATGTACTACCACAATACGCAATAAAAAAAATATTTAACCTTTTATTTTTTGCAAACAGCTCACATTCTATTGAAATTTTCTTTCAGAAAGCAAAAAACTTCTTCCTTTCTTTATATTTTGACGTCAGTAGCATCAACATATTCTATTCAAAGTAAAAACTTGTATTATTCTCTTGGAAGTAGCATTTCGGATTCAAAATTTTTTGGCTTTCTTCATATTTTTTTTACGTTTTCAAGCTTTAATGACGTCACTTGCTCTATCTTTTCCTCCCTCTCATACTTTTTGTTTTCAATGTCAACAGTCTCTCGGCAAATTTAATCCTCTCAAGAGCACACTTGTTTGTGAATTAAAGAGTGAAGTCGAGCTCTCATAAATTTCTTAGATCAAAATCGTTATTTAGCATTTTTACTTTTAAAATCTTTATATTTTTTAGCTAAGAAAATTTTCTCTCGATTTCATGAAATCTTCATTAACCACAGAATGACATTATCCTTTTCCGTGTACAAACTTACTTTTAGGATTACAAGTTAACATACTAGATAGAGCAGAGAAAATAAATTTCCCATTGGAGATTAAAGTAACGACATGTAGCTACACGAAAAAAACATTAAGAATCTAAGTATTGTTCATCAATAATCGTAATAAGAAACTTTGCAAAATTTTAATCTGTCATAAATTATTTTGCAATTTTGCTAAAGATTTTGTGGAGTTATTAAAGCAATATTGTAAATATCTTCAATCAGATACTTTTATTCGTATCAAACCAAAAGTTTGCTTCTCGCAAATCTACTATAAATTTTGTCTAGACAGTAACTTCAATATGAAAATTTAATTGATTTACTTTTAAACCCTATTTTGTAAATTAATCAATCCAATTTAAACATTGTAATTAATTAACTTGATATTGTGCAGAAAACAAACTTTTCCCTCAAAGACAAATTTTCGGAAGTCGAAGAAACTTTTGAGCAACAGACAAAATTTTTTGTTCTTGATTATTCACTCAGCAAATCACTCTCGTTGATTAAAAAGTTTTCTCCTCATGTCTCATTTCATTCGTACTCTTTTATCATATGTTTTTATGATGATGTGTGTGTGACAAACAGTGTGTTGATGAATTATAAATGAATTACATATGAACATTTTTAAAATTCACAAGAGATGATAATAATTATAATTTACCGGTTACCCTTAAACATGTCTTTATCTTTTTTTTGGGATAAGAGAAAATTTTTTACGAATCTTAATCTCAATTACAAACAATGTTGATTAAGCAATATAAAATCGAGAAAATTAAGCAATTAGAAACATATTACAATTAAGAGAAAAATAAGGAATTAATATCTCATTACTGTGGCATTGAAATCCATTTAAAAGTAATTTCATTAAGAGAAAAATTTTCATTTATAAAACAAAAATATTTACATCATCACAATGCTTTTAAATAGCAACAAAAAATATTTTGTTATTAAATTGAGTTTTTATTCACAGAAATATTATTTCCATTTTCATGCTAATGTACACGCGAAAGCTTTAAAGGAAGAGAAAAAATATGAAAGATTGACTATGATCCATCGAACCATGAATTGAGATGAATTTTTCTATTCTTTAATTAAGTTTTATAGGGATTTTTAAATTCGACACCAACTGCTCAAACTTTAATGGAACCATTAAAATAAAAAATTTATGTTCCTTATCACGTAAGCACAACCAACATATTTGAACGAAACTATAAAATATTGCTTCATATGTGAATAATTAATCAAAAATAAATGAAGCATTAATTTTGATGATATTTTAGGCGATAATGTGCTATGATTATTTTCTACTTTAGAGATAATCGCAAGCATATTTTTAAAAAACCTACCTAACATAATACATCATCATCAGAAATTCAATATACTTTAAGTCGAATTCAAGGTTAGTAACAGTTACGCATTTCATATATAAGCGTGATGTGCTCTCACTCTACATCGTTTATACGAAAAAGCACGAATTTTATTTTCTAATACCTTTCTCAACTTTATGTTCTTCATGATGATGTAGAGTAAAAAAGCTTTCAGACAGACGAGAACCAACCAAGTTAGGAAGAAGAAGAAAAATTCAGTCTGACAGCAACAGCGGTGTAAAAAAAACAATTGATAAACCAATAAAAATCATAAGACTTTCAAGGCAATCGAAATTATGGAAAACAGAAAGAGATCATTGTACCATAAATTGATAGCCGAATATTGAAAGACAGTAAAGAAAAATCAACAAAATTTTTTTCAGAAGCATGATTATAGCTTCTTCTTTTTTGTTCTATCAATCAATTATTTTCATATAGATAATCCAAAAAAAAAATGATTGAGGCATGAATGACAATGCTATCAAATTTCATTATGAAGCTATAAATTTAATATTTGATTTATGTTGGCAGATGTTCGTAAAAGAACATATTACTTTTCCTTTTTAGGTGTATTGAGAAAGAAAGAAATAATTTTTAGGATTTTAGAAGAACCATTTACTTGTACAACGTAATAGACGAAAGACTTGTAAATAGAAATATAAAATATCCTAAAAGGTTTCATTTTTCTAATTTGGAAAATGTTGAAAGGAAAGGTTATTAAATTTATTTAACAATTTAAAGTACCATGTTTTGATGTTTTTTTTGAGTGAGCTAATACCAAAAATAAATAAAATTTTATAATTTGATTTTCATATAAACTTTAATCATAGACTATATTATTGCAAAAAAATTACTGTCGTCAGAGTAAAGAAAAAAAACCTGCGATGTGCTTTTATATTTGATTTTCAACAAAGAGATAAATGAGCCCTACTGCGGATTTCATTTGTGTTCGTGTAATGAAATATCATTCTCTTCGTCATTGCATTTGTTTTCATTAAAGAAGTCTTACTTATTTACGTAAAGCACCATATTAGCAATGAAATTATCAATATTCTAAACATACACGCACATCATTTAATGTCACTCATGCATTTTCTGGTTGTCACTTTTTATGTACATTTAAACGAAATTTTTGCATTCACTTTTGTTGTTCATCAACGTTTGTTTAATGAATTTTATAGTAAACAAAAAATGAGAGTAATTTATTAAACTTACATCAATCCATTGTTCACCACTGAATACTGCAAATATTATTATTTATTCAATTATTTTAAGCAAAATTAGTAAAGTATGATTTCAAATACCTGCAATTAACTCCGTGTTCGGTTCCAATGTTTGGAAATAATCCTCATCATCAATCTCTGTACCATCAGAGTCCAAATAAATGCGTGGCATTTCTGTTTTTCCAAACTTTTCTGATGACTTACTTTGTAATTCTAGGAGATTAGTTGCTACAACTGCCTTCTTTATCTGTCTTGTTACATCCTTAATCTTGAAAAAATAAACAAAATCAAAAAAATATGTACTTTAGAAGGTTATCATTGAGTTTGAAAGAAAATGGTTTTTTTTTTTTGTTATGCGACTCATGCATATTCAAATTCTTCTGTGAAAATTATTTATCGAAGGAAGATACAACAAAAAAATGTTATTCAAGGTTATTCAATTATTTAAATTGTGAATATTTTAAGATGAAAGAAAATAATAGCAACTTTGTCTTAAGGAAAAAGTCTTGGAGCTCTTTTTAATGTATTTTGAAAAGAAAGAAAAACCATGAATTAATAAAGAATCAATAGGTAATAAAACAAAAGAAAGGATCTGCAAAGTTTTTGCTGCTTTGATCTACATTTCCCTTTTCTATGTTTCATTATACTTATGTATAAACGACAAGTATTTGAAAATTAAAGTTTTAAAGCTGATAACATAAAAATAAAGCTCATATACTTTATATTATGAAAATTATGTTGGAAAATTCTAAAGTTTTATTTGAAGCTTTATTTCTATCATTTTGCAGACATATAGTAGGTTGTATGAAAGAATCGACACAAATAAATTTGAGTGATGTTTGCAATAAATAAAATTAAATTTTCTTTTTATCTTTAAGTATATTTTACTGCTGGTCAATAAGAGCATCAATTTTGATAAATATCGACAGCTACTTACTATCATTTGATACATGATACGAAACTTTCTCACATCTAATCTTCAGTTTACCGTATAAATGTTCTTTTCTCTAACACTTATCAATGTCAAATTCATTTAATTCTTCTTTGCTCTAAATTCGAAATAAGTCAGTGAATGTGTTCAGAAGAGTTTTTAATTTAGCGATGCATAAGCTATTTGCTGTGAGAATAATGATCATTATTCAAACAATTTTCACTTCCTTAAACTGTATGCTTCTACTGAAGCATCCATAATCCCCATAGCGCTAAATATATTCATACTACACTAAGTGGCGAACAACAGTAGTAGTATGCAACGACGGCATAGAATATTAAAATTTATGGTCTGCAACTATAAAAATTTTCTCTCTTATGCATTTGTTACCTTTCGATGGTGCACGTGGAACACAGGTGAATAAAAAAGCAGTATATTCTATTCGTTCGTTTAATTAAATAATTTACGAGTAGCATTCTCTTTTCTTCAGTTTCAATGCCATACATTCGTCAAATATATTTAGCACGTACAAATAGTGTATGAACGTTGAAACAAAAAAAAGGCATTCTTATATTATCCCGAAAAAAGCTTTCTCATAATGTATCTTCTTTTGACCTAAATTCTGACATATACAATTTATTCCTCCTCATCACAATGAAAATTAAATTGTATTTTTCACAAATATTATTGATATTGAATGTCGAAAAAAGGCTTGCAGTATCCCACAAAAAATTTATTTCGTAATTAAGATTAAATTAAAAATTTTTGACGGCAATTTGCATTTCAAATATTTTATTGTTTAAATTTTCTGACATAATTTGAGTATAATAGCATAAGAGTCAACAACAAAGAAAAATATTTTTTCAATCTATTCAGGGGTTTGATGTTATGATAAAAAATAAGAAAAATTTAGCGCGCAAACTTTCTACCTAAAGTTTATTTTATTGAATTAAAAACTCACTTTTAAAGGCTTTTTTCCAGTTTCTTCCTCGTTATGTTCCATTTTATTCACTTAAATTACAAAATGATCACTCGATTTAATCTCAAGTTAATTTATTAATACCACAATTTAAAAACACACATCTAGTGCACTTGACAGATGGAATAAGAGTGAACAATTTTTCCGTAGATGATGCTCTCTTTATTTTATATACACAAATATATGTTACAGGATTCAGTTGCTCCTCATTGGCAATGCGCATGAACACCATAGCATCATCGTTCAAATTTTTCTTTAATGTTTCGGCGATATTTGAGAGCAAAGAGAGAAAAACAAGACCTTTAAGCACAACTGAAATTAGTTTTTATTATTATTTTTTGTGCTCTCTTGTGATGATGCTAAAATTGATTAAGATTGACGTCTGATATCACAATTTATTACGTCATACAAACACAATAAATTCTTTTGATTGAGATTTTGTTTGCTGACAGGACTTTTGTTCTAATATGTTTATTTAGAAAATATTTAATTTTTTTATTCAGTAATATTTTTTGCAATGCACACACCTTTTGTTTGCATTTATTGTGTCCGTCTGTCTTATGAATTTTTGCAAAATTCCAAAATTCTTTCGACAGTTGACAAACGGCTATTTAATTGATGACGTAAGTATTTGTTTATTTGATCATTGCTTAATTAAAATCATGTATCAACGAATTAATAACGATATTAATATATTCAGATGTATTCTTGTTTATAATTATCAATCACATTTGTTGTATTTTTGTATGCTAGGTAGAGATATAAAGAAGAAAAAGATAATAAAAATTTATTTTATGTAAAAAGCTTATGGTATGAATATTAATGAATGATAAGCAAAGTTGTTTTTTGGTATTCAACTATATTTATTGATATTAATTTCAAGAACAATTCATAAAATTTCTGAACAAATTACTATTTTTAATTGTGATGAATATTTTTGATTTAATTTTTCCATTATAATTTTCTCTTATGTCATATTTTTTGACGCAAAAGTTATATACGAACTAAAATGATGTATAATAAAGGAAGAAAAAGGATTTTCAACTTAGTGTTGGTACGTAAAAATATAATTGAGCTTGTGATAGGTCAAAGTTCAATGTCGTTTCATCTTTTTGATATTCTTTAAAATTTAAAGTCATGGAGCTAAATAATAAAATTTCTCATACCACTAGTCACGCAATGTATTGATAGCGGAAAAATTGAGAAAAAATATTTTCACCGGTAAATGGGTGAAAACTACTTGCAGTCAACAAAGTTCGTTGACTTTTCGACCGACTTTTCCTTTTTCTTCCTTTTTCCCGACTATACTCCTTTCTATATTTATAGAACATTTAACCAGACATGAAGAAAAAAAAATAGAAAAATAAAATTTTTGGTGAACTTGCGTAGAATCTCAAACCGCTCCCGGCAGCATTGCATGACGACTTTTATTTCATTTGTACATTACCTTAGGTCAAATTTTATTTGTGGGAGTTAGAGAGTTCACATTTATAACAATAAGAGAAAGCTAATAATTATTTGTATGTCTTCTGAGACATTACTGTTGATTATTATTGCTAGAGAAGCTGCTCATTGTCGACAAACTTGTGGTCGAAGAAGATGGCGAAAAAGGTGGTCGATGTTCCATGTTACTGCTACCACTTTGTTTCGTAATTCCTTGATGCTTTCCAATTAACTTTAAAAGCTCAATGGTGTCAAAAGCTTCACGCTTTTCATCAAGAATTCTATTTCGAAACAGTATAATATAATATTCAACTATTCTTAGCTTACTAGCAATTTCAACAGATTTCGCGCTTACCTGCTAGATGCTTGTTTTAAGTGTTCGACAAATTCCTTTCCAATAACATCAGCGAATGAATTTGGCTCTAAATTCGATAATAATTCCAAATCAGGCTCACTCAAAATTGACATATTGCACTTGTTGTTGCTCAACAAACTAATCAGCTTCTTCAAGTGGATCTTTTCGACATCATTGTTATCAAGTTCATCACCATTGTGAGTTGTTATTGTAAGATATTGTGTTGGCTAAACATTACAGAGGAAAAATATTATTCTATCTTCAAATTGTGAAAATAAACTTACATCAATCCACTGCTCTCCATTAAATGCAACGATCAATTCACAATTGGGCTCGAGAGTTTGAAAATACTCTTCATCATCTATCTCCGTGCCATCAGAGTCTAAATGGATGCGTGGCAATTCAGGCTTACCAAACTTTTCAGCCGACTTTTTTTGCAATTCACGCAGATTTGATGCTACGACAGCTTTTTTTATTTGCCTCGTTATATCTTTAATCTTTTAGAATTTAAAGAATGAAAAAAGTGTAAAAAAGCTTTTATATGTGGCTTTTGAATTGAACATTAAGGCATGAATTTTCTATTTATGATGTATGAAAAGTATAAAGAACTAAATGCTGAATTATGTATGTATGATGAAGAGAGAATATAAAATGGAACATCATGCAGAATGAATAGATGATTATACAAGTAGTTGTGCTCTTATAAAATCATTAGCTCCTTTATGGGACACTTTAAATTATGTTGTGAAAACTTTAAAACACTTGAAAGCTGCAAAAAAATCACAAATACCTTTAGGGGCTTTCTTTTTGAGTCATCATCGTGATTTTCCATTTCTTAAGTGCACAATTAAGAATTTTAAACAATGTTCTCTTATTATAAAACTTTAATTACTTCCTCATACAACAATATACAAATTATTTTCATTTATTTACGGCACAATTTGAAAAGAGAACACAGAAATTTGCGGATGCTGACAGTGCGACTGTGCGAGAAAAAATAGTGTGACGATGCTGTATAAGAGAGTGAAATTTCTTTCACCATACTCTCTGCCACGTGATTTCAGTTTACAATCGTCTCTTACAAACATTTCATATGAATGCTTGCACCTCACACTTTCTACTTATTTTTTTTTACATTTTGTGTTTATGCTCCATAAATAAATATCAGAAACATATGAATGATTTTATTTAATTCAGTGATGAGTAATCTTTTTTGATTCATAATACGTTTATCATATCTATAATTAATTCCGTAATACATATTTGAGAATCTTCACTGGCATTTTCTAAAAATTTATATTTACGTTATATTACCGAAATCATGATGAACAGGTTGACTTCAACCGCTATAATTAAAAATTTTCATGTATGTTTTTTATTTCGAAAAATGGCTAAAGCATTGATCATCTTTATTTAATTTTATTTAAGGCACAGAAATTTTCTTAAAGTGGCAAATTCAAATTTTCTCAGAAAGATTAACATTAATTTATGTATATTCAACAAGAAAGAAAATAAAATTAAATTTTCAATAACAATAAATGAACAAAAGGGAGTGTTGGAAAAAGAAAGAGAAAATTTTCTAATTTGAGAGAGTGAATAAGAAGGATGAAAGACATTTAAAAATTTTTTTTCATCTAATAACCGTCATTAATTTAATTGTAGATAACGTCATAAACAGCATAAGGCATGTAGTCAGCAATAAGTGTCTTGAGTTTTTCCTCGAAGGTGATGGGAGTGTAACGTGGCAAAGGAAAGGTCTTTTGAACAGCATCGATGAGTGTATGAATGGCGGGTGTTAAGTCAACGGTGACCTTGGTATAACGTTCCAACTGACGGATAGTGAACTCAAAGTATTTTTCATCAACAATTTCAAAACGCAACGAATCATTCATATTTTTCCACATAGTCTTTGCCTGCTCACAAAGTTCTTCATCATCTAACCAAGCTGTGCCCGAAGCAAATTCTCCTGCAGCAACAACAATAACATGAACACCATGACGTCTCATTTCCGAGCGAAGACATAAAGCTAAGCTCTCGATAGCGTTATTAATAGATGTTTGAATGCCACGTACTGGGTTGTAGATCTTTGACATTGCTGATGAAAGATAAACGACACGTCCCTTTCCACGACGAATAATTGGCAGAAAAATCTGAGTAATACGAACAGTTCCAGCAACATTAACTTCTAAAGATTTTTTCAAGACAGCTGGAGGAATCCATTCGAGTTCGCCAATTGCATTCCAATGATCGCAATGCAACAAAGCCCACAAACCAGTTGTACCATCGGGTAAATTATTTTCAATAAACTTTGCAGCTTCTTGCATCTATCAAGTGCAAAACGCAATATTTATACTCTATGTGGCTAATAATAGATTATTATTGGGAATTACCTGAGTGTCAGATGAAGTATCAATTTGAACAAGTCGTACACGAGCAGAGCATTCATCAGTGAGAAGTTCAGCATCAGCATTATCAGTAACATTTTTAAATCCAGCAAAAACAGAAAATCCAATTTCATCGAGTTTCTTGCATAGATACCAAGCAAGTGGATTTTCGCAACCGGTGACTAATACAGCTTTTCCTGATGCAGAAACCTATGTTGAAAGATAAAGACGGGAAAGTTTATTATTAATAATAAAAATTCAAATTTTTTAGAGAGGAAATTTTTACTTAAGTATAATTTATAATAAGTAGTATGAAGATTTCAAAATTGTTTACTATTTTTTCCTAAATATTTAAGAATGAATTATCTGAATATAACTAAAATATTGAAAGTTGTTTAACACTGATTTGAAAATGTTTAGTAGTGAATAAATTTTTTAACTAATCACCTCTTTGTCTGAGTAGACAAATAGAATACAAGAAATATTTTACTACTTTGAATTTTCAAAAATAGCCAACAAAATAAATATGTGTAAATGACATCTCAAGAATGAGACAATAAATTTCTACCCATCAACGAGAAATGAAAAGTATTTCATTTATTATTGTGCTCATCGGTGTTATACACCTGTCAGTGTACTATTATTTTACTTCTGAATGAGTGATAATAATGAATCATTTTTCAACAATTTCGAAATGAGAGATAATTAGTTTTAAGTAATTAATGGCTTTTGAAATACTTAGTACAAACACATATAGAGGAATGAAAGAGTGCAAATGAGACAAAGGAAGATGGCACACGATTCAATGAGAAACGTGAGTCGATCTTTAAGCACGCGATTAGGATTTTTACTTATATATTTTTTTTTGTTTATCTTCCTTCTCCTATTCAAAGTGATTTACACGCGCCATTTAACTCGCAGTCATTTTATTACCGCACCGGCTTTAGAAGAGAGAGCAACTTTCGTTTTCATTGCAGTGTCTTTATTAATAGCTGCCTAAATGTATTTTTGAACTACGCAAATCTATTATTAAATAAAATTTTCTCTTTCGTTTTTTGACGAGATTTTTCAAACACATTCATGCGTGCTCTCAACTTGTTGTTGTTGAAAATGAAATTTTCCGTTGTTTTTATTGTCCGGGAATTGTTGCTTGTCGTTGTTGTTATTTCTTATATTGTTGTTGTATACAACACACATAGAAAGGCTAAAAATAAAAGGAAAGAGAGAAGAGAAGGAGAAATTTTCCCGGTCCTAATAATCATGATCGTCGTTGAGTTGGAATTTTTCCAGAAATACTTTTGCCTTTTATTTTGGTTGCGAAAAGATAAAGCAAGAGAGTGAGAGAGTGAATTTACTAAGTCTGTGTAGTAGCCAGCAGACATCACATCTCACATGCGAGAATAAATAAATTGTACATACACAAAAATTATCTTTGTTTAGTTATTTTTTTTGCTTGATTTTCCTCTTTTTCACTAAAGGCAAAAATTTTTATTCGTTTCGATTATTTATATTGCCATTCGAATCTACTATTTGTATATTGAATTTTGTTAGAATTTCATTTATCGTTAATGTTTAATGTTCCGTTTTTCAAATCATTATCACCACATAAATATTAACTACATTGCTTCTGACTGTTTTATCTCAACTTCCTATTTTCCTTATTCTTTTTGCTTGGATCACAGAAAAGTTGTTTATATAGAATAAGAGTAAAAAATTAAGACACGCAGAACGACTTCAAAAAAATCTCAAGAATGTGAATAACTTAATTTCAATGTCACTTTTACTTCTATGTGTGCTCGCAAGTTATAAGTAAAAATGGCACATGACATAATTATATTCACATCTTCGCATCTTTTTTATTTAATTATATGAGACAGAGATTGTATGTTGATGCCATTGTGTGTTTATTTTTTTTTTTTGAATTTTTCTCTCTTTTACTCTGTTTACGTCGTCTAAAAATTTGCAGTGAAAATTCGCTTTGTTTTAATTTGATGCTATGATGTCATTTTATATGAATTAAAAACTTTTGTTTGTCTATTTGACTTTGTTTTGATCAAACATAATTCAAGATTCTTCTATGATTAACAATTTTATCAAATAAACAACTTGACTTCGTGCTTGAATTGCTTTTTATCTCAAATGGACTCTGGCCTTTTATAATTTTCCCAAAAACTTTACTAGAAGAACTTTGATAGCAATCATAAAAGTTTAGGGTTCGGAAAATCAGTATGCGCAGGTATGCAGGTATGCAAATATGCGCATACTATTCGCATACTATTCGCATACTAAATTTTAAACTATAATATTCATTTTGAAAGAGTCCATTAAATTTTAAGAATAATAATTGCGTAATTTTTTGTCTTTAAATCGCTCTTTTAGTGATAAACATTTTTAAATTCAAATTTGATTGTTTTGGGTCAAAATTCATCTTAAAATGTAAAAAATATCAGGATAATTGTATAAAAACAGCAAAAAATAAACAACCATTCAAGAGAAGATAAAGAACCGGCAAGCATTTTTGATTTGTCTATCAATTGGTCTTTTCTAAATTTTGATACCTATTCATGCTGCAGAAGTGTTCTATTTTGATGAAGATATAAATGATTTCATCGGTAGATTTTCAAAATTTTGAAGAATCTCAAAAAGAACATGGTCCATATTCAAATTTATCCACTCACGCTTGCGTAATCGTCTTACAAATGAAAAGTTTAAAAACTGGTATTTTTTGTACACTGATAGTGTTTTGATTGATGCATTAAATAAAAATGACTATATATGACTATAAATAAGAGAGAGTGCAATTCTCAATGAAATAGATTATGAATAGTTCAATGAATACAATTAGTAATATAACATGATCAAAATCTTGGTTTTTAATTAAAAAATGATAACTTTTTTGAAAATAATAGAAGTAAAATATATT